>JADDOH010014782.1:0-20537 GCA_016648135.1 Agrypnia vestita | reverse complement strand
AAATATGATGTTTAAATTTAATTTAAATCTGTCTAGTAGTTTTCAAAATATCGTGGACACCGTTTTTGAAAATGTTATTTTGAGAATAACGCGTTTAAAGTTTTATGCATAAATAATTAATACAAATACAATTTTTAAAAAAAATAACGTAGAGTCATCTATTTCTGGTACATATAATACATCTTCTGCCAATGTGTAAGCCTCAAAGATGTCGATTTTTTTTTATCTACGCCTCATTTTGCCTTCTCGAGTGACCTGATTTGCACGTTGGTCAACAATCTTTATGCGCTCTATATCGAGTTTTTCAGCATACCGGTGTGCATTAGGTCCATAATTTAATCCTATGCATTGGCAATCATTAATATTCCTTGCATACCTTCATGACGTCTCATTATAAATTTTTGAAAATGATTATAATACACGCACAACTAACTACCTATCGACTGCTGGGTTTCACTGCCACCGAAGTACTAACACTAAATCAAATCTTAGTTAGCCTAAAGGGTCTTATGTCTAAAAGTAGAAATATAAAAGAAATTTTGTGCATTATTCTTAGAATTAATCAGGTAAAAACCGCGTTCCATTGCAGTCGCCCCGTTTGTCAGCCCGGCCGGCTCTAGTACTGTCCATGTGTCAGTATAGGTGGCCACAGAGGGCCCTACAGTTATCGTTGGATATCTTTAAAACTAATAACCGGATCGAGTTGATATTTTCACACAATATTTTTGAAACATTTTGCTTTAAGAAAATACCAAAAAAAAATCGATTTTTTAAAAATCCTGACTACACGTAACCCCTTAAATTCAAAGATAAGTAAACATTTCAAATGTGACGAAATGGTAAAAAAATCATAAGTGAGAATAGCAAATATGTCGAATACCTAAAACATTAAAAATCGGGCGGTCTTTGCATTAGCATTATTAATATTGCGTTTTCAAAATGATTTCTTGAAATATATGAAGACCCCATGGCAAGAAGTTGTTAACTAACATTTTTGTCAAAAATGAGTACTCTAAACTAAATAATGTACGCTCTTTCCATTGGAAATAAGTTCAGAACTTAAAAATAATTAGAACATGTTCAAATCATAGGGATGAACATTTTTTCATAAAACTACACTTTTTCATAAAAATCAAATCAGTTACCAATGGGAAGAACATGTTATCTTCAATAATAACATGTTCATGCCATCATTCTGAAATTAACACGCCTTTTAATTTGATTGGAATATTTATGGTCAGTATAAATTTTACTCTGGCAGTGTACTGTCATATATTTGTTTTTATTTGAAGACTATTATAATATGTGGTTATATATTATTTTTCAATAGTTTTAAATGGTACATACCATGTTTTGTATTATTAATTAACATGCCAGGTGGATAATGGGTGGTAAAAACGGATAGCATTTGAAGGGTTGTTTGATGTTCGTGTTTTACCAATTTTAAAAAGGTGTTATTCTATTAAAAATGAGTTCCAGAGGCGAAAAAATGGTTGTTAACTACATTTTTTAGGGAAAATTAGTATGTTTTTATTTTTTTGTGCATAAATGCGTTTTTTTTACTTTGTAAATACTTTTTTGATATTTTAGTGACATAAATCAATAAAAATTAATCTTGAATTAGCAATAAAACATATTTTTCAAAGGCGAAATGCAAATTTCTAATTATCTCAAAATGACTTGAATGTTAGTTAACAACTTTTTGCAATGGGGTCTTCATATGCATAAATATGTATGTTTTTCACAAGTTTTACAATTCTTGACACTTTTTTTTGGTACCTGGAATTTAGAATTAATTAACCGTAATTGCACTGTTTTCGCAGAAATACCAGCTGACCATCAGGGATATGAACCAACCCCTGCTAGTCTCCAAAGCGAAATCCCGTGATATCAGGGCTGGCAGCCCCGAATTTATTTACCTCGTGCCAGAGTTCTGCCGCATGACTGGCCTCACCCAGGAGATGCGCAGCAACTTCCGACTCATGAGAGAGATGGCCAACCACACGCGTGTTCCGCCCCAGCAACGAATGGAAAAGCTCATGGACTTCAACTCCCGCCTTAACAAGACCGAAAAAGCAGTTTTGGTACGTACTCCCCACTATTGCTTGACCACAATAACTTGGCATGCGGCGACTTTGGAACTAAAACCCGCCCCGCTCTGTCATGCAGTACAATTTTTTATTTGCTCAGGAGCTGTGACATCTTGAATACCAATATATCCAAAACATCCTTAACAGTCCGGGATGGTGCAAGAACAATTGCCAATAAAGTATTAAAGTTTTGCGAAGCTGAAAAAGCAAATAATGGACCGATATTACCGTCTGACAATTTGGCCGCCATTACGGCTTGGTTTCTTTAGTGCTGCCTGACCAAATTTCTGTTAAAGGCTGCGACACAGGTCACCAGACATTCTGTACATTATGTATTGTGTAATAAATTTACACCCTGGCAACTACTGTTACGCGACAGGGAAGCCCTCCCTCGCATGCCAATTTATAGTGGTCGCATTCTACCTGTTGTTAAGTGCGTTTATTTATTTATTTACCAATTTATTTATTTCACATTAAATTTTTTATAAAGGTTAGATTTTTTAATATCGGCCTCACAGGCAACACCTGTGCGAACTGTTAACTTTTTTTTTTATTATACTCTTATTTCCGTGTGTGAATTACGTACACGTATAAATAAAATAAGAAAAATATTTTTCACAAGCAGTAATGTCAAAGACATAATAATCTTTCGTGATTTAAAGATGTATATTTAAGTTCTTGAGTGAAATTCACATAAACGTACACTTTACAGGAACGAATCACAGCCTTTTTAAGTTGATAGTGAACACAGAATATGCGTCACATCAATATTCTTACTATTTTCAAATTAAGCACGAATTTTGTGACAATAATGATCTTAGGGTGATCAAGCTTTGGATGGTCTCCGTACCCACGTTGAGGATCCACTTGTTACAATGTTTTTATATTTAAAAAAAAAAATTTTTTTTATAATATTCTTAAAATAGGTAATATAATAACATATATTTTATATTTCCTAATATATACATTATAAAATATCATTTATAAAAATGTTAAATATATTTCTAATCAAAAGTACGTATCACATTTTATTTTATTACATTACCATTTAGTTTTTTTACAATGTAACACATTATTAATGTTCTGACTCCATTTCGCAAATTTATAATAAAATGTATGATTTCAGGATATGCGGGAGTGGAATATGTCAATCGATGGAAAATTGGTTGAGATCACTGGCAGACACTTGCCCCAGGAGACCATCTTCCAGGGGAAGCAGAGCGAGGTCAAGTATCCATCCGGAGACACCAACGAGGGGTGGACACGAGAGTTGAGAACTCGAAGCATGCTATCTTGCGCCACCGTGAGCAAGTGGGCTGTGGTGGTACCGCAGCGAATGAAGCGGGATGTGGAAGGATTCGTGCAAATGATAATGAAGAATGGGTCCGCCATGGGTTTTCATCTCCCTCCCCCCATCTACCTAGAAATCCCCAATGACTCGATTAATGTCTACCTAGACAAGTTGGAGCAGGTGATAGCGCAAATGAATCCCAACATTATTTTATGTGCGGTGACCAATGATCGCTCGGAACGCTATTCGGCCATAAAAAAGAAATGCTACGTAGATCGTGCTGTACCCACTCAGGTTATCACCGGGCGCTGCATCTCCAACAAGAGCGCCATGTCTATCGCTACCAAGGTGGCCATTCAGATCAACTGCAAGGTAGGAGGAGCTCCTTGGACTGTGGCCGTTCCCCTGTCCAACATCATGGTGGTGGGCTACGATGTGTGTCACGATGGCCAAAATAAGAGCAGGAGCTTCGGCTCTATGGTGGCTTCCCTGGACAAGGCCATGTCGCGCTACTTCAGCGCTGTGACTCCGCACACGAACGGGGAAGAGCTGAGCAACGAGTTTGGTCTGAACATAAAGAAAGCCCTGCACAAGTACAAGACCATCAACAACGTTCTGCCCACACACATCCTCATCTACCGCGACGGCGTGGGCGAGGGCCAGATCCCCTATGTGTACACGCACGAGGTGAGCGGCACTCCCATCATCCTACACTGACACTTCTGTCGACACTATTTTTTTAGATTTTTAATTTTGTTTTTCCTTTCAGGTGGAAATCATTAAAAAATCCTTAACAGAGGTATACAATGGGCCCAATTTTAAATTAGGATTCATCATTGTATCTAAAAGACTAAACACCAGGTTTATTGTGGCCAATGGACTCACTAATCCCAAACCTGGTACTGTCATTGATGACGTTGTGACAAGCCCCGAAAGGTGATTATTATATTTATTAGTATAATAAATTATTATCTATCGCTGTATTGTGCAGGGAGACATTCTGCATTTTTCGTTAAAAGCTCGTTAATACAAACAACTATAATTCGAAAAATTTAATCACTTTATCCCCCTCAAATGAATTTTCATACAAAATGCTACCTATAATTCGAAAAAATGGCTACTTCCAAATAGGAAAAAAAAAATCAGGCAAAATTACGAAATTCGACACGAAGTCATTTGTGTAAATGTGAACATTTGCTAGTGTTACTTTATACCTGCGCTGACTTACTTTCGCCGCGCCTCAATCCTTGTGGGAATGACCGCTCACAGGGCTTTGACCATCTGTACAACTGTGATAAAAGTCATAAAACATCCCCAACCGCCCCGGGGCCGATTGGCGATGTTATATGACTCCCGTTTTATGATATCCCGCCGAAAGACGAGATTAGTTGAAGTTTTCTCATCTTTACGCGCCAGTTTAGGAGTTTTAAATTGTTACGTCTTTGTGTTTTACTAAAATTGAAAATACCTATATTGTTATGGTCGCATCGCGTAAAAACATTTCGTCTTTTTTGTGCTTTTATCTGTGATTTCTGTGAAAACTTTCGATATTTAAGTCTCTTCATTTGTGATTTTAATATATTTTGTGTTATTTGATAAGTGTGAAGAATATTAGATATTTTATTGCGTTCACGTGTGAGATTTTAGTTATTTTCGCATTCTATTTTTACTAGTGTTTACTATTTTTATGAAAATGGATTTGATTAACCGGTCGGATGCCAGCCGTACGTAACGCAGAATGTACCCTGTCTGCCGCGCAATTTCGCTCGCAATTGCTGTTTTTTAAAAACTTGTGTTTTTGTGACAGTTATATTCATGTAAAAATCAACAATAACCGCTAAGAAGTTACAGTTTCTGGTTTCTCAATATACAGACTCCAATAACTACTTATATTTCAATAATTGCTTGTATAATAACTTATTCATTAATTATGAAAATAAGTAATGAAATTTACTGTTGGAAATGTACGCGCATGTTTATCGAATAAAACCATGAAAGAAATAACACTAAAGATATTGTATTTCAATATTTTCGTTCAAAATATATGAAAGAATATAAAAATACTTAATTATTACACTTATTTTTTTTTTTTTTTTAAAAACTTTATTATGACATAAATAACACAATTAATGTGCGGTTCGAAGACTACATTTGGAATGATATTTTGTCCGGTTTGCGCAGCAAATGAGGTTACTTGACAAATAGAACTCGTTCATTCATTCAAAAACTTGAGATACAACTAACGATAAGCTTTAAAAACCTATAAACGCAGGTAAATGAAATAAAAAAAAAATAGGCCGAATTCGCATACATGTCTAGGGAGCGCAGATCTGCGCTCCGGCATCCGACCGGTTAAAGACGTGGAAAAGAAAATTGAGAATAAGGGCAAGATTGCGAAAAAATATGGTATCACGCTTAGAGTATATATGTTACAGTGAATCTGATTTTGTAGTGAGTCCATCATTCACTGGCATTTTAGAGAAAGTATATTCAAGGTCATTCTTATCATATTCAAAGAGTTTTTCACCAATAGAAATGAATACAATATTTTAACTTGCACTTACTAGTGAATTTATTGGTTTCCGAACTATCAAAAATTAAATTTGACAAGTCTGAAATCCGTTTCCGTAATAATCTATGCTTTTAAACTAACTTTTATTTATCCAAATTGAAACAACCGGGCCTTGAATAACAATTTAATAAGTCATTGCGTGAACAAGGTTCTTACTGCATTATTAATTTCTTCTGTGCAAATCAACATTATGTAGGTAACGGATATTATTAAAATAGTCATTTTGAAGTGTTGAAAGTTTCGTCTGCACCAATTCTTCATTATATGATTTTATAACAAGATTCTAATGGCACATGGATCTTGTTTTTCAAAATTTATTTTGCGTTTTGTGTCTCATTCTACACTAGTCTAGTCTAAAGTCATCACAAAGCGACAGTATTTCTAATTTTTATCCTTTGAGCGATAGCATATTCTCTATTCTGTGGCGATAGTTCTGTTTCTCGAACTGTCACACTTCTGGACTGGTCTTTGATATTCAATGATTAGTTTAGGTAGGTAACTAAAACGTAATATATTTTTTAAATTTTAATCGCGAACACTTACGAAATTCTGATCATCTTATAATTCAAAAGACAGTCGATTAAACTCATAAAAATGATACGGTGCGAGCAAGCTTCACGTCTGTCACCGACGTCGAGCCGAGTAAGTTTGCGAACTTAAAAACCGCGCACTTTATGTTGTACGTCTACCACCCGTGCTTACACGTGCGTAAACAAGAAACGCAAACGACATTAGACATATTTTTGATAAAAAGATAGAAAATTGGAAATGCGGAAGAATCTGAATGAATTCAAACGTAAATGATGACTTAGAATCTCTATGATTTTTGTATTTTTCGCATCGAGTGTTTGTTACTTGACGCACTTTTAAAGGTTCATTTAAAATTAATAATACCGGGTGTATGTTTATTTATGTTTCTATATTTGTAAGAAATAAACTTTTGTTGTATTGTTATAAAAAAAACATATTTAATAAACTTAATTGACAAAATACATATTCATTAATAAAAATTTTCCCTTAACCCCCCAATATTTACATGGTGACATAACCTCATTTTGTTCCGGCAGTCGTCAGATATCATAAAAAACCCGAGTGCGCGATCTTTCAGCCGACACCTTACTTCGCGATTCGTATTCGTTTTGCGGTGCCGCTGTCCTATTTTAATTTAGGAGTTAAAATAGGACCGCAAAATGAATAAAAATCGCCTAGTGTAGTGCCGCCTTTATACTTTCTACGCTTTAAGAATTACGTGTACAAATTGATGGTTTCACCGATATATTGTCTATGCTTTGAGTAATGTATTTTCACGGATTATGTGTAGTGAATCTGAGAATTCGTTGATTTAGATGTTTTCACTGCCCCCACTCTGCCCGACCGGGAAAAGTACATTTTTACTAGTGAAAGTATTGTCTCACTAAAAATGCAAATTCGCTGTAACATATACAATCCATAGAGACCATATTATTTCGAAACTTGTAAGAATTTTGTTAAAAGAGGCGTGGTCATTCGGTGAGACTGGACAATTCGTTTCTAACACGTGTTTGTAATTTCTTGCTAAAACAGGGCTACCACAAATGTACGATTCTCTGTGAATTCTCTTACAATAAAGTAGCAATAAATGATAATGCCTTTTATATGTGGGTACATCTATTTATTTTAATTTATTTTATTACAATTTTAAATATCACCACAACAATAATTATATAAGGTACTGCAATAATAATAATTATAATCGAGGATTATTTGTAACATATCAAACATAAACATTTAGATATCTATCTGCATTTGTACAAATATTTAGAAAATTACGTTATTTACATAATATACATTGTTTGTATATACACATAAAATACATTGTTTGAAAAAACAATATGATGAAGTACATTAATGGAATTAATAATAAATATAAAATTTTAATATAGTACGCTATTGATTTTGGAAGATAATTAATCTGTTGAAATGTTGTCTCACTTTGACGGTAGGTTGTACCGCTGATTTGATCAGAAAGTGTAGCCTGACATCTAAATATTTAGAAGCATCTGCCTTAATTAGGTGAACAGTATGGTTCTCCAACGGTGACTGGTCTAGCATGTGACAAAGTAATATATTAAAACAATCTACAGTTAGGAATATTTTTAAAACCCTGTTGACTAAATATTCTAATGAAAAGGATTCATTCTTTTTCCTCCACTACGGTTAAGAGCTTCTCTAAAAACGCGTTCACTATGTGTGCAAATTAAAATAACGTCATCTGATGGATATACTAACCCCCCTCTATCTTTATGTGCAATTAATGAATTTCGCAAAGTTGTCTTAAAGCCAATAAGGGCAGAAAGACAATTCTCACATTTAATTTTTTTATTTAGATGCCCGACAACAAAACCACAAATATAAATTATACAACTCTCCACATACTCCCATGTTTCTGTCGAATTTGTAGACTGAAAGTAATAATATCGATTAAATTTAAAGTTTTCAAAAAATTAATACAACGATTTTAGGTAAAACGGAAAATAGGAAAAAAAAAAATCAATATGTACATTCATGGCCAACGACTGCATTATATGAAGGGATCACTTCCAGCAACACTCGAATTTACTATCGACTACTACCAAGTTTACTATCGAATTTGTAGACTGAAAGTAATAATATCGATTAAATTTAAAGTTTATGAAAAATTAATATACCTAACGATTTTAGGTAAAACATAATATCGATGGCTCCTACGTATGCTATCATAACCAATAAATCGAAAAATTTTAGTTTTTTTTTATGTTTTTCTTATTTCTTATATCTTTATTTACAACAAAGAAATAAAAACATTTTGCAATTAATTACGTTTTTTTTTCGGATGTATTTTATAGGGCAATGTATATTTATACCGGACGAAAATATACTACTTCATACACTAGGAGTTTCAGAATGCACATAACTAATTTTATAAATCCCATAAAAATTGGCGATTTAAGATATTTTTTATGTAACGAAAAACGAATAAAGAATGAACACTATAGGTACTTACTCTATCAATAGCCAGTTCTGTTCTTGAATAATTCGAAGGAACGGCAAATTTTTTTATTCGAACTAATTTGTTTTCTTTCCTTCTGTCAAAATGTACATTCAAGAAGTGATCTGAGCAAACACAACTGTGATTTCTGGGATTCCAATTAATCCGTCCCACAGCATGGATCCATTCACTTTTTCTTACTTCATTTTTTGGGAACCTACAAAAAATGATATCCCAATCCGAATATTTTAAATAATAAATAATAAATAATTTGTATTCTAAAATTTTAAGCACAGCCCTGTCGGTACAATATGCTTTATCATAAAAATACCACATTGAGCTTAGTTAGATCCATACAATGTAGTGCCTTCTCTTTCTTACTCCTAAAAATTCAGAATTTTTAAAGGAGGAAAAAAGAGACGGATATATTTTAAAATGTCGGCTATCTAAGTAAATGATTTTACAGTTCGTGTTGATTGAACATTCATAGACATATTTTGATTTAAGTCATCAAAAACATCTTCAAAATAGCATTCTCCGAATTATTTGTGTAATAAAATCAATCAAAAATAAACGTTCTAGGATTTTTTAAACAAAAGTAAATCTTTGCAGTTGGTTTGTTGTTAAAATTATGAAATAAAACGTATATATGTAAAATTTTCATATTTTGGATAAAATACCTGTGATAACTGATATGTTTCTTCCCGTTTCCAGTCCTATTGGAACACCCCTTCATTGCACAAGAAGGCATATCAATTTTTTGTAATATTTGCACGTAAATACACAATAATTTACCGAAAATACGGATAACAAATCTGACAGCACTGCCGTTCTTTGCCCGAGTTTCAAATCGGATTTGAAACTCGGGCAAAGAGAACCCTTACAAAGCAATTAAAGACGTACCCGACCGGGTGATCTTTTTTGTCCCTTTTTGTCTTATGTGTTACTATATTGTTAAAACTGAGTAAGCTCTATGTTACCATGCGTACGGGTTTGGTAAAATGTTTAGTTATCCCTCTATGGATTGTATATACTCTAAGGTATCACGTTTGTTCTGTTTTCTGAGGGTATCGCCAATTCGACTTTCAATAATTCTAAAAAATCGCGCCAAAATTGAAAAGCGCAGTGAAGTGATGTACAATATTTGTTGTTTTCATTTTACTGTTTTAAAATTTGAATTAATTGCTCAAGATCACATATCAAGGTAATTTATGGTAATTTTATTGAAGCGACTGACAAAAATAAATGTGTTTAAAAATACATGCTAAAATATACATTTTTTGTACACCTGGTAATGTTTAGAAAGTGTATTGATGGTTTAAAGACTTCCTACTTCCCTAATTTGATTTTTTTTTTGAATTTTGGTCCCCTGAATTTCGTATTAAAGAGCTTTTACACTATTGTGTTTGAAAAACTTAGAACTTTAATAGCAAAAACTTCAGGGAGTATTTCCTCATTCAATTTTGAATAGAAAATATTCTTTACGACGGTTGAAATATCGACGGTTACGGAGAATATCGCCATCAAATTTTGCGATTATTTTTTCCAATATTTTTCACATATTTTCTGTGAAATGTTGAACTATCACTACAGTAATTTGTATCAATTATTTAAAATTCATTCGCTTCAATACGAATCAAATAAAATGACAAAAAACTTGCAAAAATAATATTTTTCAAATTTCTGCAAGGTTTTAATCATTTTATTTGACTTGTATCAAAGTGAATCATTTTTGAATATTCCACATAAGTTGCTCTTAACGTTTTACAGCAAATAAATCAGAAATTGAAAAAATTGCGAACTTGAATATCACTTATTTCCTTAACTGTCGACATTTCACCCAAAGTGTAAAGAATATTTTCTATTCAGAGGAAGGCTCCCCTGAATTTTTTGCTCCTGGCTGTGAGATACCCTGTTTATTCGTAATTTAAATGAATGATGCATGTTTTCATAAGAAGGCAAACACATAAATTGGTGTTGAAAGTATTACTGTACTACTTTTGTCCACAGATATGACTTCTTCTTGGTGTCGCAGGCTGTCAGGGACGGAACGGTGTCGCCCACATCGTACAATATCATATACGACACCCTGGGGCTCAACCCTGATCAGGTGCAGCGGTTGACTTACAAGTTCTGCCACACGTACTACAATTTCTCGGGGCAAGTGCGTGTCCCCGCACCCTGCCAGTACGCGCACAAGCTGGCCTTCATGACCGGCCAGCACCTCCGGCTGTCGCCCAATCCCGGCCTCGAGTCCTTGCTCTACTTCCTGTAAAGATGCCAGCGATGCCGACTTGATTTGTGATGATTGCTTTACCCCTCCCCTCCCATGTGAATAGACATAGAATATATTTTTCATAAAATTTTATCATACAAAAATATATGTATGCATTGACAAAAACACCCTAGACTGAAAGTATTTCTAATCTCCAAAAAAAATATAATGGGAATTTTGTAAAATGTGTAAGCTCCAAAAATATGTTGATGATACTTAATATTCGCTGATGACGATTAATTTACTGGGGAGACTGTCAATAAGAGGATTGCAATTATTGACATGCAGTAATGATGGTGAGGACGGGGAACGTGCCTGTAGAGTGATGAGCAGTGCAAGATGTACGATGGTGCTTTTTTAGTGTCTGCAGGATTGTCTTAAGGAAAGTGTTACCTTTAACTAAAAAAAACTATTCCTGAACGTTTTAAGTTTTCTTAATTTTATTATTTTTTTAACTTTTTATATTATAAGTTCATTGATTAGTGTTTAAAAGTGAATGTTTTAAATAACATTTTGTATTATTTTTCACTATGTGTATGATTACGATTATCAGCATGTATGTGAAAGTATAATGATGAATGTGTGTATGGTGATTATGAGTTTATGATTTTAATGCCTACCTGAAACACGTTAATTCATAGACTAGGTTTTTTTTTAATATGAATCCTATCACTGCCAGAGTTTATACATGTCAGCATTTCATACAACATCTTTCTTACATTAAGATTTTTTTTAAAGGTTTTTAAATAATAATTTTTAATTAGGTGATTATATCATTGAGTATTTGGATATTGCTCTAATTGAATTGTCTTTATTCGTAGAAGAGAAAGCCAATTAAACTGGGGGAACATTCGGTCATATTGGCGAAAGTTTGATGAATACAGATAGTTTTGTAAGATGTAACATAATTCCACTGATGGATTATGTTTGCTCAGACTGGCCACCACAGGGAACCCCGTAGTTAAAAGTGACCAGTGAATTTTTTATAAGTAAATGTGTTGGTTATGTCGACCCATGTATACTGTTGAATTTGCGAAAATTATTTTTTCTTTTTGCTATGAGACATTTTTCTTCAGGATGCTTTTCTAGTAAATTGTCATAGTTGTGTTAAAATTTTACAGTATATATGCAATTTGTAATATTTATTTTCGAAGAAAACAACTTATTCTATCTTCAATCAATAATTGAGCAACGGAACATACGCCCTATTTTATTTTGTTTGGAGGTAATACTGATACATTCTTTTCTTACGGGTGGGACAAAAAAAGATATCCATTTAGTTATAAGAATGTTTGTCAAAAGCATTTCGTTTATGTTCTGTTGCTCGATTATTGGAAGATAAAATGAATTTCATATATGTTGTAAAATTTTAACGTATATATGACAATTTACTAGAAGAATGTCCACCCGTGACGATGGAATGCTCCTATCTTAAATCATCCAATTTACTCTATACTTTCGAAAAACATTGAAAAAAATTGAATTTAGGTTTCAAACACATATCTTAAAGGAAAATAAAACTTTTTTTTATAACATAATCCGAAAATATAGAGTAAATCGGATGGTTTTATCTGTGGAAATATAGAGTAAAACGAAAATAAAAAAATTTACAGATTTAAAAGTATATGTAGGGACCGTTGATATGGAACTAATGAAGAAATTTAATATCGGAGATATTTAATTTAAAATGTTAAAAAAAACATCGCCTAAATCCCCCATCACTCATCCTGTTGTTAATGTTAGTTGCGAGAGTGTAATAAGAGCACTCTGTGATAGGTGACTAAATGTGATATCTGTTCTCGTGCCATAATTATAAGGTAGGTATCTGTGGTATGCTCGGATGTCTTGTGTTGGGCTGTGCCCGTTCCGGCTCTGCAACAGGTAGAGGCTGCGACGGTCAGGAAAGGAGTATGAGGGTTCAGACTGTTGGGTAAATGCGGAATGTATGACTGATACCATTTGTATTAATAACCACTAACAGTCAGTAGTTGGATGTGTAGTGCGACATTCTTTTTCTAATGCTTTTATTTTACAAATTTGATAGTTCCTTGCATTTCTAATTATCGATATTGGGTCTTCGATTCCCGATGACAAATTTAGTACTTAGTTGTGCATTTATTAAGTAACGCATTTATACTTAAGATTTATTTTTAATTATTCCACCCCTCCTACTCCAAAGTATTGTAATTAACAAATTGGTCATTTTAGGCATTCTTGTAATGCGCGTGCACTTGTTGCATTTTTAAGTGGGGGCAATTTTACCTCATTTTATTATGGAACATAATATATTTGAAAAAATTACTGCCACTTAACAAAGTGTACCAAATTCATGCGAATTACTAGAAGAACTGAAAATGGCAGTTGGGCCGTTACGATGCATGAATTTGAAAATTTCATTAAAAAAAAAAAACAAGTAGTACTGACATAAAGATATATCCAAATTGAAATGGATACACGCATATTTGAAATTCAACTGAGCAATCATGGTTGGCTTATTGGTGTTAACGCTGCTCTTCATGTGTACCCAGAGAAGTAAATCGGAGAGAGTCTGGTCTGAACCGCTGAGAGGCCACGGAATATCCTCTCGGTCTGAAAACTCATAAGACATGACATGTCTGTTCACTCCAGACACATTAATTGGGGTTGACATTCTTTTTTAAAATAAAATAAATGCTTTCAAATTCAGTTGCAGGAAGAAAATTTTTCATAAAGTGGTTGTCATTCTAAAAAAAAAATAGGGACTGAAGATTCCTTGGGCTAAATGGCTGCTGAAACTAAATATTGCTTAAATGCAGGGGCTGTTGGTGTTTTGATTTGGGATTTCTGCAGCCCAATAGCAATGGCAGTTAAGTTTCTTGAAGTGCCCGTTTAAGTGAAAACGAGCTTCGTCTGAAAAGAGAATATTGTTCAAGTTCTGAAAGTGCCCCGGCATTGTTTCGACAAAAACCCAGTGTATGTATGTAACGATTTTGCATTGAAATTTATACGGGAGCAGCATTCGATCTTTTATCAAAATATGCCGCTGAAATGTTAATACAGCAAGCATAGCTAATCTCTTGAGACATATCTGGGATCGCGCTATACCGGTGTCTTAGCTTCGCTAACTATTTTCTTTGTTTATATCGACCCTCGTGTCCCGAAAGCTTCCGACTGAGTGCGGCACTTATAGCCTTGAACCTTCGACCCACAACCTGATCGCATTTATTGGGACACTGATTTAAGTCGTGTAATCTAAGCTCATAGCAAAATAAACGCCGCGCAGTACTACACAAATTGCCACCGTCTTCCTGACCCACTGTATTTATTAGTTAGGAAACTTACAAAGAAAATTCACCGCTTCAACGGGAGTTCCCAATGCTATAGATGTTATATTTTTATACTAATAATTTGATCAAAATATGTCTCCACGGAGAAGGGATGCAAGTTTAATAAAATAATAATTTTTGCTGTAATAATGTTTTGTGTTGTATATTCAGCTGTTTAAAATGCTGTAATATAATTGAAACATTACAATACTTTAAATTTAACTTAAATCCCTTTTCACACATTGTTTCAATTAATATGTAGAAATATAATAAGTATGTTATATTTTCTTACTTCGAGTTTTACGAAAAAATGTTTATAATGTTATGTTTTAGGTTATCTCCCTTGTGAAATATGCTATTTGTTATCAGGTGTTGTACGGTATTTTTTTACCCAACTTCATTATTTGTATCCCGTACTGTGCGGAACAGTGCGGGATACAAATAATGAAAATACCAAGAATGCAACATCGCGATTTTAAGATATCCTATATCTTTTTAAAATTTGAGACAACATATTGACCATACACCTACCAGCACCTGTATTGACTGTTATGAAGTTCTTCTCTTCGATTTATGTTAATTTTATTTAAAAAAAATTGGTTTCAGACCATTCCATTATTATTATAATTATTTACCAAAACTGCCTCTGATAGCAAACTTGTGTAATTGTGGCGTATAGATGCAAAACCGTCCACTATCCATGTAGGCTCCATATGGATAGTGGCGGTTTTGCGTCCATACTCCACAATTTATATATTTTGTATAGTGTAACTGTAAAAAAGCAACAATAGATAAGTAATTCTTGTATATTTTTTTTACAACATAACTTTGTCATTGGAGAAGAATCTTTTGTCATTGTTTTGATTCCAGCTGTTTTTATAATATTGAATAAAACGATTAATTCGTTGAAATAATTGTATTTCAGTATTAGTCCATATACATGTTGTTTTTTAAATCCTTAATTTTGTAATTATTTACAATATAAGGATCGTTGTCATAATATAATAAAGATATTTTTTTTCTATAATTTTGTTTTAATAACATCGCATGGGACCGAGAGATACGTGATCTGATTACAAATAAAACTTTGTTAATTCAAAACGCGACAATTTGAAATGTGTTGATTATAGGTCGACCACAATCAAAAGACCACTCCTTAGCTTTGTCCAGTAAGAAGGCGGGGGAAAGTTGCCTGGCAAGCCCGTATTACAAGCCTCAATTTGATGTTCCAAATAAATATACATTTTTTAGTTTAAAAAAGGTTCCAAATAAATGTATGTTTTTAGTATAAAAAAGGTTACTAAAAAAACTTATTTCGTGTTCATTTTTTTGCATCTTAATAACACATATTTTTTGCGCGCATTCTTTTGAATGTGGTCTGGCTTGTAGCAGTCAATGCATTGGCCAATAAATAGTAAAGGAGATTTACTCCAATGACCGGCGTGTAAGGGGTTATTAAAGTATTACGTAAGCACTAAAGGGGGACTCTGCTTTGCTTATTTTTGAGGACACGGGGGGTCTGGATGGCGGGATAGGGTCGCAATGCTTATAGCTACAAATGCTCCTGGCGGAAGTGCGTGTAACCGAGTAGAGCGCAGAATGGCTTTTAGTAGGGAACTGGCTGATTTGATAATTGACCATTTTGGATTGATTGGACCGTGACCATTGGGTCTCATTTGAATGACTGGAGTTATAATTTAGAAAGATCTAATTTTAAACTTGCCGGAAATGTATTAGCAGAGGTATGGAAATAGATGATTTTCATGTTTATGCTAAATATGTGTTGGGTTCGGCGAACTAGGTCTTCCTGATTTACCAGAAATCGAATAATGGTATTCAGAAAATGTGCGTGAATGCCAATATTTATTTCAAATTGTAAAATGTATAAAATACAGATTGCTATCATCCAAGGTTTGTTTGGATTACTAAACAACAGATTTCTTCCACCACCAATAAAAGTAAAGCAGACAGTTGATGACTTGATTTTGGATGATGGAGGCCAATTAAGTACTCACTCAGTTTAGCTCTACACTTAAAATTCTTCACCCAAAGAGTTTCTACAGATGCCCCACGATTATTTTTGTCCAACGGTAAATTGAAATTATTATAAAGTCGAATATGCAAAACGTATGGTGTTTATCACTGTAAAGTCATTAAATTGTCACATCAAGGAGGTTCATAAAAAAATGAACACAGAACGAGAGTGAGACCTATATAAAAAAAATTAAACAATATTGCTTAGTGACAGACCAACTGCTTCAGTCATGTCACATAAACACCTTGCGTGCTATCAATGAGTCGCGAGAGGCAGCAACCTACATAAATTTTATTCCTGCTGATGCAAATAACTGGTGGTTTGATGCACGTATTGAAATATTGGGCATATGGTCCAGAGTTGAGACGCTGAGTTCTGTTACTGAGGGCCCGGTCAACGGGGCAATGGGAATCGTGTCCAAGTTTAAATAGCCTGCCCATGGCCGCGATCAAATAGAATCAGGCGAGTTACCCGATTCAGTTTATATAAAATTTGATGACATTATTGGCACAAAAGTGAAATACGGTGAGGGGTTAGTTGCCATGGCGCCTGTGTCAACCTATCAGGTAACTGTAGGCTACAGGGATGTTGAACGGAGAATGCTACTGCTAATCCTTAGTTGGGCAGTTACGGTGCATAAACTGTAGGGCACCACCCTAAACAAAGCCGTGATTAAAAAAAGAAGCATATTACGAGAATACCTAAGTACAAGTACGTATATATGGTGCACTTTTGAGCCTACTAGTGTTAATCAAGAAATTACAGCAAGACATGTTCTTAAAAATATTTTATTTTAAAATTATCTATCCATAGATAAAGGCATTAAATACACTTATAGAAATGTTAACAAGACACAAAAATATCTTTTCAAGAATGGTTTACAAGAATTCTTCACACCAGTCGTTTAAACACTGGTAGCAGTCGGCTGATTGTTTAGAGTTGGCGCTGCATGTGTCTTTCAACCACTCCTGGAATAATTCCTTGTCTTTCTTCAACAGCAGGTACTGGCCGAGCACGACATAAGCCTAGAAATATAACAACCGATTTACTGCCAATAATTTTGCCCCCAGAAAGTCAAGTCAAGGACACTAATATCAGAACTGTGTAGGGGAGCTGAGCATAATGTTTGGTTATTTAATAATTTTTAAATATATATTAGTGTTTTCTACATTAGGAAAATTATTGAGATAATTTACTGCTTGGAGCTTGCAATGAATGTCACCGATCACAGCAGAAAATTGTGAATCTTGTTTGCAAAGTTGAGTACAATTTTTCAAAATATAAATTAAATATGAGTAAGATTTATTTTTCATTGTTTTTATGGGCTGAGCTTCATGAACCTCTAGTAGCTTGCTGATGCGTGCGAAGTATAATATGGAAATATATTATTCTCTTTAAAGCATACAAGTTGTGAACAATTGTATGTTATATAGAACATTGGCCAGTGATGAGGTATTTCATTGTCAGTGACATATCAGACAGGTTACACAGCATAATAATTAATAACAATACGCCCTTAGAGCCATTGCACACAGAATACGATCCGTTCCCCTGATCCGATTTGAAAAGATAATTTTACTGCCACGATCCGATCTTGCATCACTGGACAGCCAGTCGTGTTTTATTAACGAAGTGCACAACAATTTAATTTTGGCTGCATTAAATTCAAGGAAATTATTTATTTAATTAATACACGGTACAACGTACCATTAAAGAAACAATATATATAAACATGTTTAGATTGATAGGTAATAGTAAAAAAAGGAGATAAGGTATAATTCTATCAAAAACAATTAATAAAGTGATATATAAAGAAAAATAAAACATTACTTAACATAAAGTATAACAAAATTACATCAAATGAAATAATAGTTATCAATTATGTTGGGTACACGATATAAATAAGAAAAGGTGTTTATTTGGAGAATATGCCCATTTATGTACCGAGCTCACATCTTATGAAGATAGATTTTACCAGTACTTCGGGATGAGTGAAGAAAGTTTTGAAGAAGTTCGTACTCTTGTTAAAGACAGAATAAAGAAGAAAATTCTCAGTTAATTTATTTCTTGCACTCATTTTACAACAAATAAAAAAACGTTCAATGCAAGCGAACACAGTGATCTCTGTCTCCGACGGCAGATCAACAACTGAATGTTGCGATCCGAACGGATCGCGAGACCGGAACGCAACCAGTGTGGAGGGCATAAGAGAACACCATACATCGCAACGATCTGCGGATCGGATCGGATGACCGGAACGCATCCTGTGTGCAGAGGCTCTTATTAAAATGTCTAAAAAATAATACAAAAAAACTAAATATTGAACCAGGATGTGGATGATGCATCAGAAGGAACGGTTTTGTAAATACAGTGCTACTAAAAATGCTATTGCATTTTAAAAATGTATTTTGTGTTATTTCTAATTAAAGCGTTGTGATATGCACCTTCAATGAATATGTTATTTTGAAACGAGAAATATTTTTAATTTCATTCGGACTTGCACTTTTAACCACTCATTCACCACCGCTGGTCTGTGCGATAAAATGGTTAGTTTTTTGATGCTCTGGATTTTTCTCATTCAGAGATGTTATTACTTAAAATGTGTCATCATAATAGAATAGGTACTTAGATTTTCTCTTCCAAGGCACTTTGGTATAAGAAAAAATTATGAATTTACTTATCAGTCTCTCTATGTTCAAAGGTACACAGTTGCATATATTTTGGAAAGTTCCATAAAAGTGAAATATTCTAAAACAAGTGGGCTCCATTAATACCGACCTTATCAAAGCCGGCAGCGTCTAATCTTTTGCCTAAAACTTCCCCAATACCTGCCAAATCTGTGACAGGTTTATCTCCCATAGGCTCGGCGACAAAGTTTTTATGTTTTTGAGATGTACTCGACATTTTTGCAAATAATTATAAGCAAGTTCTAGTAAAAATAAAAATCTAACGAACTATAGCCGTAAATGAGTCAGAAATTTTAAATAAATTAAACATTTTTCTATGGATTTTTCTTACGCCATAAACATCACGGGTCGAGCATTATTATGTTATCTATGGGTCGAGCTAGTAGCATAGTACCTACGTGGTACCTACTGGTACCTACTACCTACCTATAGAGTAAGCTTTCGTCACGATTTTGATACTAGATATCTACATATATTATATAATATATAAATATATATGTCTCGTACAATTTACAAATGAAGATGTATTAAAAATAAATGTATGATACTCGTAGATACTGCTGTTTTATTCTCGATATGATTTTTTAAAATTATATAAAAATAAAATTAAATCGTTCATTAGTTCGAAATTTCAAAATAACTGTTTTCCTTCAATTTTAATTACAGTCTTCGTGAATTTCACATGGCAACCAACCCCTTATGTCCGGAACTGACCAGATAAAAAAACATCAAACAATACATGGCAGCGAACAACACGTCATATTTCCAAGCCTCCAAAATGTCTGCTCCCTCCAAAAAAACATTCGCGGAGACTACCGCACAGTTTCCGAGCTCTAATTTCACCTCACAAATTTCAGCACCAGCTCCGACGGTAACAACTCACAAAAAATCGTTTTTAAAACTCAAAGACCAAGGCCTTAACCGCTCCCGGCTACGATCAACAACTCCATAACTCATTCCTTATTCACCCTAATGGAAATAATCTATCTGGTCATGTCTTAAACTCTAACTTATATACCCCTTCGGGTTTCTCTAACCCTCCACTAAATACCCCTGTTAATCCCTCTCCTTCTGACAATCCCTCTCCTTCTGACAATTCCTCTATCATCCAAACTCTGCTAATGATTCTCTTATCAACCCTTACCAATAATAATTGCCGCTCTTATTTCTTCATTACACTCGTTCCTCCCCAATGCCTCCATCCGTGGAGAGAATTCTCCAGTGGAACAGTCGCAGTATTAACTCCTATAGACGCGGCATTATAACCCTTCTAAA
>JADDOH010014781.1:0-61140 GCA_016648135.1 Agrypnia vestita | reverse complement strand
TGTCATAGAATAGAGAGGAACTCTAGTTCAAAATTGAAACTTTTCAAACTAAAATAGAAAATTCAAGTGAACCAATAAATCAAAACAGTTCCCGAGTTCCATCAGCACATTTTTGATTTAAGTTTTTATAATTTTTATTGTAAGATTTAAATCATTCATGCCATTAAATAAAGTTTCATAAACATTATTTCTTGCTATATTATTTTTATACAACAGTGACCGAGTATTCCACAGACATTCGTGATTCCTATAATAAGTCATTAAAAGTAATGTTTTGTCATCTCCCCAACGCGCCGTATTTGTTTCATCTGTCGCGGACTGAGAAGATCGCATTGATAATACTAGCCGCGAAGCCCGCGAATGACATAAGCATGCTCATAATAAGCAAGCCTGTTCACACATGCTCAAAAGATACCCCTTCTCGTGGTGAATGACATTAGCATGCTCATAAATCAACCGGTGGTTGATTTTTGAGCATGTCACTAATGAGCATGCTCATTAGTAGCAATGTGCAGAAACACATGCCACTAATAAGCAAAGGCTAAAAAAGTTCAATACTGCGCATGCTCACGTGCCACTAATAAGCATATGTATCAGTACCTTAACAGAATGTCTTGAAAACATAGACTCCAATGAAGAACGCGTTCTTGCTATTTGAATTAGAATTTGTTAGATTTTATGAAGCCATCGACATCGAAATGACTTTTTACATAAATCGTTTATTTTTTAATATATTTTTTATTTGTGTAATTTTATTTAATATATTTTTTATAAACTAGTGTTTTTGTTAGTCCTCGGTCCCAATTAAACAAAATTGTACGTATTTATATGCAAAGTTGTACCTACCCCGACTTACGTGAATTCGAGTTAAGCGATTTTCGCCCGTCCCACTTATCGCGTAATTCCGGTGTATTACTGTATTTCAAAAAAAAAATTAGGGCACACAATTTCAGAAATTGTTAGATTGTGAAGAATACTGGTGAAATTTATTTGTATGTGAACAATAAACTCATCAATGTAAATATTACTTATTTACTAGTTATATTCTCCTATAATTGTACATGTTTTCTTTGTATATTATACTTATACGAGATTTTTATGCTGCAATGGGTACCTACTTTCTCCTCGGTGCAATGTCATGTATAATTATTTTTTTTAAATGCTGTATTGATCTTCCGTTTTAAAAATAATTTAAAAAATATTAATTAATTGTTAATGATTATTTAACTATATTTTTTCCATAATTACATATCATAATGTAAGCAATCTTGTAAGTGCAATTTAATATCCACATAAAAATACAGGTATATATATGCACATTGCAATATTTTAAATAATTTTGAATTCAGTCATAAGAGGTTTCAAACACATATTTATATTTTTATATAAAGTATTCTTTAAAAAATGAAAAAATACAAAAGCATTGTATGAGCACGTATTTTGGAAATATGCACACAGTGAAAACATTGACAAACCCAAAAGTCGAAATATCTTAGAGCGAAAAATATATTATGACTTGGGACACTTTCATAATCACTGGCTCATATCCATACACCGCGAGTTTATTAATCTCCGTGGAGGCATTTGCAGACTCGAGTGCCGTATCTGCAAATAACCTCTTCAATTAGAGAGGTGTGTCAGCAAGCCAGTGGTGTTGCCTCATTTTTTTAACCACCGGTAGTCTGATTTCTTTATCTTTCAAATAAAATCGAAGCAAATTTTAGTATGTAGATAAGTGTACAATTTTTTTTACTATTAAACATGTGTAATAAAATACTAGATTAAGGATAAATTAAGAAAAAAGACAATGTCTAAAGCAATTGGCAGCATCATTGATGCAGAAAAGTCAAAAATAAGTTATTATTCATGCGCCCGACGTCGGCGATCGTCTGGGAGAAAGTTTCCCTGTCCAGGGCAGTGCGGAACAGCTCTTCGGATGTTTCCAAGCCAGGAATGCCGCCTCCTTCCGACCCTTCTGCGACCCTCAATCTTCCCCTTCATGATGAGCTGAAGGATGGAGTACTTTTCGCCTCTCTTTATATGGCCAAAGTATGAAATTTTACGGAGATTTACTGTGTTGAGTAACTGTCTGTTTGTGTTCGCTCTACGTAAAACTTCAATATTACTCACTAGTCATGTCAGTCCAGAATATCCTTAACATTTTACGATGTATCCACATTTCGAACGCCTCTAGGCGTATTAGTAAGAGTATTCACCTTCAGCGTCCATGCTTCAACATCGTAAAGTAGAACTGACCATACATAGCATTTGATCAACCTCTGTCTGAGCTTCAAGTTTCAGTCGTCATTACAGAGTAGACTTTTCATCTTATTAAAAGATGTACTGGCTGTCTCTATTCTGTATTTGATCTCCGTATCAGGGTCCAGATTGTCAGTAATAATACTGCCCAAATATTTAAACTGTTTTACTCTCTCAATGTTGACACCCTTTAATTGAAGGCGCACATTTGGATGACTCTCTCGGCTAAAAACCATAAACTTGGTCTTGCTAATATTTACGTGGAACAAACATAAACTTAGTCTTGCAAATACTTACATGTTAATGTACGTGTAATGTTACATGTACTGTGTACACTATACTGAAGGGAATGGTAGAGGGAAAGATTGCCAGAGGGCGCCCTCGCCGTGAATAACTTGAGCAAGTGTGCCAAGATATGAATTGTGTAGAGGTGCTGTTTGTGATTCTTTTTAAGGAATCGGTTCTTTCGACTCCTTGAATCAAAAAAAATCGATTCATTTGATTCGTTCATTTGAACGAGTCGTTTACAGATTCGGTCTGGAAGTGGGTCGTTCAGATAAGGTTCGTTCTTTTGAACGATGGAATCATGACAAAATCGGTCTTTTAGTGTACGTAGGAGGTGTGGGTAGGTAGGAGTCGGTCTTAATTTGTCAGTGTGTCGGTGCAATTTAACTCGTGTCCAGTGACTTTTTGGTAATAAATTAAACATTAAATTGTTAAACCCTGATAATACTTTTAAAAAATGCTAAAACACTACGAAGATAAAAACACCCTTGTTAAACATAATCACAAAAGTCATCAAGTCACAACTAGGCAAGTCAATGTGCCGATTGTCAATAACTTCTACTGAGACAACCATTCCACGACTCAACAGACTGAAAACAAAAATTAGACCAAGACTATCGCCCAACCTTCAAGGAAAGCAAAGGAATTAAGGTATTTATTTAATAACTTTTAACAAACAGACCATAAACAGGTCATTAGTGACCCTATTATTATACCAGTTATTAGTTTTACTAATAACTGGGTATGATTTTTTTACCATTTTTTTTAGTTTAATTTTTGGCGCTTTTCTTAATTCAGTTGGTGAGTCGGCTGTACGACACTACTGAACATTTCTGTTTTAACTTAATATAATCCTTCGAAAGACACTGAAAAATTTTTCACGTGTTTTGTATTATTAAAAATCATCAAGTTGTGTACAAATCAACGTAAAATTCCGCTTGCAGGATTGTCGACTTACACTCAATTTTAATACAGAAGACGCACCCACACAAAACAATTTTATGTCGTTTTAGAGACCTTGTAAATTAACGAAACAAATAGCAAATTTTCCGGCTTGAATAATTCGCCGCGGTTTTAAAGTTCAGTTTTGCTAGATGTTTGTCAGCAATGTGTGTAATACGAGTTTATTAATCTCCATGGAGCCGTTGTGCGGGCTTCAGTGCCGCGCGCTGCCAATAGGACTCTGCAATTACACAACTGTGTCGACAGGATTCCCGCGCTGGAGAGGAAAGCTGTGAACGGAAATGCCATATAAAGGTCCGTGTCCACTAGTGAGATTTTCACCTCCTTCACGGCTTTCACAGTCTACGTTAACACCAGTCTCAGGAAGATGCGAAGTCTCCTCATCACTTCTACTTGTTGTACGTCATGTGCTACTTTTTACTCCCTTTATATTAAACTCGTGTGTTTGCTTGCTTGCCGGCTTGCCGTAAAAAAAAACTTTGGATCGATTTTTGACTCTTTTCCCGTGATCCAACCGAGCCGAAACTTGGCAAGCAGACTCGTGGCGACGATCAAGAAGATCTATCAAATTTTCGTTAAAAAAAATTAATAATTAGATATAGAATAATTTCGGAATTTTAGAAATTTTATTGGTTTTTTCAAATTGGAATCATTAGAAAACTTTGATTACTAGCAACGGAGGCCCGATAACGTCGCGGAATATTTTCTAAATTTGAATTACTCCGTCGGTATACATAATAGGTACTTCACAGGAATGTCGAAAATCTAAATTGACTGACAAATGTTTTTAGAATTTAATCTTCAAAGCATGAAGTGTCTTATCAAAGCTCAAAACATCTGACATTTTAGAAAGACATTAAATTACTGTAAGTTTAGCGTTATGTTATATGTTTTAATTCGTCTTAAATTGTTGTTATATTTTACAAAGAAAGGGAGTATAATAAAAACTTGGTTTTAATTGGTTACTTTTTTGATTTTTAACCTATAATAGAAATGTTTTCAAAAAGTATTTTTTAAAGACAAAACATCACTTAATTTTGACACAAATGTTATGTTATGTTTATGTTAATATAAATAGCGTCGTTTTTGCGTAAGAGACGCTTCAAGGGCACTTTACAGGTGGGACATCCCGAAAAAAATAGTTTTTAGGCTTTTCTTGAAGAGTTCCTGGTTCTCCATAGATCGCAACACTGGAGGCAGCTGATTCCACATAGCTGGGCCCGCAAAGCTGAAAGCACGTTCCCCAAACTTGGTGGCTCCAGGTCTCCTTGGTACTAACTGCCTGCAGAGTGCCTCCGATTTAGCTGACCGCAGTGTGAGCCGTCTTCCAGTGATATTGTCTGGGATACAGAGGTCGATCAAAAATTGTGGTGCTTTTCTTTGAAGACTTTTGTACACCATCAGAGAGAGTTTTAAATTTATCCGCTCCAGCAGGCGAAGCCACTGCTTCAGCATTGAGGATATCCGCGAGAACTTTGATGCCTTAAATATAAGTCTCGCCGCAGCATTCATCATTGACTGAAGTCCGTCGAGCTGAACAAAATTCGCCTTATTCTTAAAATAGCTAATTTTTATAAATTATCTATTTGCGGGAAACGAACAGCAAATAAAAATCAGGTTACATATGAATATTAAATTATACACAGACCATCGTACAAGTTTCTATGTCTACATAAACTATGGCGCAATATCACTTTTCATTATCCAACAGTTGTGCAGTGATGGCATATATATCATTTATGTCAAAGTAGGTACATCAATATTGTGTTTGACCTCTACGATATCGGGGTGTTTTAAAAAAATATCTATGTATCTGATTTCGAAGCGACACGGAAGTCAAATAGATTTCTATCATTATGCAAACCATTCATTGCAATCTGCAGTTTTATCTAAAATATAAGCTTTTGATGAATTTTATATCCAATACGTACAAATTTTATGTTATAAGTTGGTAGAAATCAGCTTCTTTCTCATGTATATTCTAATTTCTTTATCCAAAGAATTCAAACATTAAATTTAAGCCAATATTTTTGTCACAATGAAATTTTGACATTTGGCGAATGTCTTGGCGTTCCTCTATTTGTGAGTGCTGGGATAAAAATCGCCATTATAATAAATAATCTTGCTATTTTAAGAATAAGTCGAAATGTTTTTTAAGTTTCGACACTGTGGAAATTAAAAATATAGAATGTCGAACTGATCGAAATTTTCATTTTCATTTAAATATCACGATTATAACAGATTAAGAAATCTAGGCCAGAATAGGAACCCGCAAAAATTGCATATTCTGGACGAAAAACATCAATTTAGTCATTGACGTATGTATTATAATATAGACACGTTATTCCCATACTAGCCGGCTTTCAATGTAGCAAATATTTCATTGAAAGAGACAACAAATCACGGCACACTTATTTCACAAACGCTCTGCGTGTAGACAGAAAAATCAGGTAATTTGAAGTCACGGTGACTAAAATAACATACTCATTCTTACAATAGTGTACAATACTCTGTTCCTTTTTCCGCGTAGCGTCGCGCCCGATCACATAGAAAGTCCGTTGGATAACGAATGCAAGTAGGGCAATTACCCTACTTTTGAGTTGCCAAGATTTCCCGCTTGTATCGTATCTACAGTTTATTATATCATTGAATTTAGTACAGTACTTCTAGTCCACAATATTTTACTCAAACTACACTTTACAAAACCACTTTAAAAAGTGCTCCAATAAAATAAGATTATTTTCCTTTTTTTTCAATAGATCTGACTTACATTACCTATGTAAAACATTGAAAAATCTTTAAAGTAACCTGCGTTGATTATAAATTCATCCGCTTTAATTAAAGTCAAAAAAAAATTTATAGCATTCTGTTTAAAATTTCTGCAAGGTTTCAATCATTCTATTTGACTTGCATTGCATGGTATTTACTAAGATTAATTTCAACTAAATCTCTGAGATTTAATTCATCGTATGTCATTCCGTGGATACGGGCCTTTATAAAATTCCAGAGCAAAACTTTTGCTTACATGCACTCATGACACAGTGGCAGGAAGGATTGAAGTGTTTTTACACTTATTTTTGACATCTTAAACGTTGAATTTGTTAGAAAATGGCTGCATGGCATTATACATTAAATATTACGTACGCACTAGGATTGTATTACATTACTTTTTTACTTAATTTTATCTAGCAACCATATAATTCCAAAAAATTTCATACTGTAATGATAGTCCAACGTTTTACAAAAAAAAAGTCAGAAATATTGAAAAAAAAATGCAAACTTTGATGTCGCATATCTCCATAACTATTGATGTTAGGTCATGATTGCTTGAACAATTTTGACTCATAATCAAGGCAGGAATGTAGTCCTGCGAGGTTATTAATGTTTTACAAATAACCCTGTATAGCTGACGGCAGCGTTGCCAAATGAAAGAACCAAGAACCGCCTAACTCCGCGTTCGCGCAAGCCGGGGGATGACTATACGATTTTTTCTGTAAGAAGAATGGCGCGAGCTTCGAATTTTCCACATTCAAAATGTCTTATTATGACAGGTGCACATTTCCCGCGCAAACCCAGAGTGGAAATAGCCGGGGCGCAGCCGTCCTGCGCATAGAATTATTTCTGATAAGATTGGGTCAGCTATATGCGGCGTCCGGTGATTGTGGTAGGTCGCGTTTAAAATAAAACGTTTGGCCACTTGCCCTTGTCGCTTCGCTCCACAAAATGGCGGCTCACGTCACTGGCCAAGTTAGACATAAAACTATCGCTAATTGTCGTCGCTCTCCTTGGAAATTAGTAAAATTACCAAATACCAATAATTTCGTTGTCTGTCTGTATATCTATCTCTCTGTCTGTCCCCGTAACTTCGTGAAAATTCCGCTAATTTTTTTTTTCGAACTTTGTTAAGAAATAAAATAAATACATTCTTGTTACTTAGAAACCGACACGTAAAAGTACCATCATTTTTGACGGGTTACAGCTATTTTTACTCCCTTAATATTAACTCGTGGAGTCTGCTTGCTTGCTTGACGAAAAAACTTTGGATCGATTTTTAACCCTTTTCCCATGATCCAATCGAGCTGAAACCTTGCAAGTAGACTCGTGGCGACGATCAAGAAGATCTATCAAATTTTCGTTAAAAAAAAATAATTATATTATAATTTCGGATTTTTCAAATTTTTAATGGTTTTTTTCATACAATTCAGTAAGTTGTATGGAGATTCCGACGCATATGGTAGACACGAAACCCGAAAATGATAAAGGGATTATTGTAAAAACTTGGTATTTATGGGTTACTTTTTTATATAGTTAGTTAACAGTCGTAACTAACGTCTAATACTTGTTACAGTAAATAAAATTCGCAATACTCGATCACGTGGTAACTGCGTTGACTTGTAACCTAAATACTTTACACCTGTACGTTGATTTTATATCATGTAACTTGTTGATTTGCAACATAACCGTTATTTTATTTTTTTTATTGTTTTTATTAGTGGATCACAAACAATGAAAAACATATAACATGACAATATGTGTAATGATTTTAGATGTTTCCCATTAAGCACACATAAAGATATAAAGTAAAGCATAGAACAGAAAAATAAACTAAACAAATTTTATCATAAAACAAGTAAATTATTAAAAAAATTAGGACATGCTTTTATATGCTTTCTTTTATTTTTTAACATCACTCATGCAGTATCCAAATATTAAACACGTTGTTTTAAAGTTTAAAAAAAATCGAACGGCATGTTGAAGAACATGTCGAGAATAATGTAAAGTCATCCACTCTACATAAATGTTGAAAGCTCTAGTTAGTCGGGAAGTTGGTGAAAAATCAATTATAAGATTCCACCACAACAAACAACAGACAAAGAGAGTTAAATTAAAGCTTATAAAAACTAAGAGATAACATTCTAGTTATTTTATATTTTATTGTACAACCTCAAGATTATAGAACCAGGTTTCGAAAAAATATACTACAATTTTTATACTACAAAATCAAAAAATCGGATTTTTATATATATCCTATATATATAAGATATATATATATATCTAATATATATATATACTTATATAATATATATATTATACCATATATCCGATATATATTAAAAATTGGATATATATCCATTTTTTTTTCCTTTTTTGCACAAGTCGATTGATACAAACTTGAAATAATTAGGAAATTTATTTTTTTATTTTGTACATGAATTATTATTTATTAAATAAATGAAATGAATACTGAAAAAAACTTATATATGCAATTATTATACATAAGTTATAAAAGTTGCTCTTTCTAATATAGTGTTATGGATGTTTATTTCTTTGTGTGAAATAAAAAACGGATTATATGGAACAAATTAAACTAAAAAAGAAACGTAGCATATTTTAAAATACAACTAGCGCCATCTATTAACGACCGCAGAAAGTTTTTTTTTATATATATCAAAAATAAAAATCAAGCCACAAATATCGTGATATATATCCGCGGATATATATCCTCAAACCCTGTATAGACAAACTGAGTGAAATGGGCCATATTGTTATTAGAAATTGAGAGGGAGAATGTATCCTTAGTCGCCGATTCAATGTCATGCCGATTTCATATCACCATAAAATAAAGATAAATTAAGTCAGCAATTTGTCTCCTAACTTGCGTTGCAGAAATGCAGCCTACTGCCTGGGATGCATTTAAATTTATGTATGCATAAGTAATTTATGTATAAGGAACTTTTGCTGTAGATTCAATCATATTTCTAATATAAAATGGATCGTAACATTTTCATATTCCAATAGTTTCTGTATATAGACTAATAGGTTGTAGATGAGTTTACTATTTATACAAGCATTTACAAGATGTGCTGATTGATTGATACAAGATTTGCAATCCATCACTTTGGGAGTCTGAAATTTAAGTAGGAATTGGGTATTTTTTTACAAAGAAGTGATTCATTATTTTTATTATTTTTTAATGACATATTTCTTAATAAATACATAACCTTTTTTCTATCTCGGATAAACTTGCACTGGAAAATATTGCATCTCAGTCACGGCGGGGGAACTCCACGGGAATGGACGTGACGCGGCAATTTTGTTTAATTTCAAAAAAAAATTCAATAAGTTTAATATTTAATATATTAAATGCCAAAAAAATACCTAATGAAATAAAAAAAATCACCAAAATTCTAATTAATTTGGTGATTATTTCGAACTCTACAGGAGAGCAAAAGAAAGTTCTATCAATCTAATTTAGTCAAGGTTTATTTTATTATTAAACAATTTCCATATTTGTTAACCCAAAACATACATATTGAGTCGTTACACAAAATTACATTGAGGGTAGAAATCCTCAATATAATTTATTAAGTGCCAAAAACTAAATAAAAATAGTCACTAAATTTGTAAAAAAATCATCAAAATTCTACCTTTATTTCAGCTCCCAGGGTGGTTTAAGCCCCTTAATACTAACGTCACAATTAATTAAATAATAAAATGTGATTTACTCAAACCTAAGTGTTTTGTGATGTGTTTCACTTCTGTAATTGGGCTTCTTTCATGTTGAAGCGTGAAAAAAATTAGCTCGTGCAATTAGCTTATGTAATGGAGAACAAAGGAAATATAAAAAAAATATAATGAATGTAATATAACACGAAATATGTAATAAAAATTTTATGTTCATTTTAAATAAATAAAATAGCTACATAAATATATATATTTTAATTTTTTTATTTATTCTAAATTATTTATTACATTTATTAAAGGTAAAGGTAGTTGCTTAACTAGACTAGTCTGTTCTAGAGCAACTACCTGTGCTGTTTTTGAAATTTAGTTATTAATAAGTGTATAATAAGTGTGTAATAATTATAAAGTGCACTTAACAAATTCACTTAATCAGATAAAATCAAATCATATTATAATTCACATCACATAGAGAAAAAAAAAATGCAATGAATTTATGTACCTATTATGTACCAGAGGAATGAATTTATTTACCTATTGTTAATCAAAAAGTTGTTTAAAATGTCATCTAGAGGGGGGAGTAATTTAATTGATTGTAACATTTAAAAAAATTAATTCAATTATAAAACGGCACATATATTTAAAAATCAATTGGATTTTAAGGGATAGCGAAAATGCTGTCTGTTACTAATTCGCAACTCGCAATATCATTTTTTTCGGTCTTGGATCGCGACGAGTGCATGGAACTATTAATACAACGATGACACAACAGTCCGAAGTGTCCTATTCTTAAGCAGATGACACTTCTCTAACTTTTCTATAATAGATTAGTTGAACTTTTCTGTACCTAAAGTTTTTTTTATAGGTGTGCGCATCTGAACTGTAGATGTGAATTTATAGATCACAACAAAAAAGGTTTAAAAAAAGTAACCCATAAAAACCAAGTTTTTATTATACTCCATTTCTTTGTAAAATATAACAACAATTAAAGACGAATTAAAGCACATAACATAACACTAAACTTACAGTGATTTAATATATTTCTAAAATGTCAGATGTTTTAAGTTTTGATAAGACACTTCATGCTTTGAAGATTAAATTCTAAAAACATTTGTCAGTCAATTTAGATTTTCGACATTCGTAGTGAAGTACCTATTACGTATACCGACGGAGTAATTAAAATTTAGAAAATATTCCGCGACGTTATCGGGCCGCCGTTGCTAGTAATCAAACTTTTCTAATGATTCCAATTTGAAAAAATCAATAAAATTTCTAAAAATCATAAATTATACTATAATTATTAATTTTTTAACGAAAATTTGATAGATCTTCTTGATTGTCGCCACGAGTCTACTTGCCATGTTTCAGCTTGATGGATCACGGGAAAAGGGTTAAAAATCGATCCAAAGTTTTTTCGACGGCAAGCCGGCAAGCCGGCAAACAAGCAGACGCCACGAGTTAAAAGAAAGAAAGTAAAAATTAATGAAATTTATCTACATTGTCTGATAAAAAAAAATTGCTTACCTCATTTATTTTTTCATAATTGTTAATCGCTTACTGGATTGCCCTGAAGTAAATTCATCACGTACCTGCTAGGTCTACCAGACAAAACAACTTTTCATTGCCAGCTTGGAAATACAACCATTATATACGTAGATATTAAATTCACCGATAGGTAATTACATTATATAGGCACGGTAATGAATATGCTTATCCGTCAGATATATTTTCAGATGATTTATATCGTTACAAATGTTCGTAGTTTTAAAATTTTCTTCCCACAACTTTCTTTGCATTTTTAATTTACATTATGAACTTGATTTGCAAATGTTTGGAGGATCATTTTTGCGCTTACTACATTTCTATTTTTCCTACATTTAGTTTCTCAATGTTCTGCAATGTAGCGATTATTTAGATCCACTGTCTGATGGACTCAATAATGGATCTCAATAATGATGCCTATACCACAAACTTGATTTTTTCAAAACTTTTTATGTACTAATTGTATTCTTCTATCTACTATATACTGAACGCTGATCGTGCTGATCAGATCTTTTATTCGGGTGTGGGTGTCCCGCTGGGAAATTCTTAGGGGGCCTCCCCAGCGGGGTGTGATTACTGTGTGCTGGTTTTTCTTTTACCAGCTATTTTGATTTAATAATCCAGTTGACAATATTTTTTAAAATCTCTATCTGTAACGTCATTAGCTACCGTGGTTTACGTCTGCCGGCAGTGATTTTCCAGACTGGCGAATCCTCTGTTTGTTTGTGTTGTACAACTTTATTTTTATTTTTCTCTCAGGGGAGTGACTACTGTACCTAGTTTAACTGTCTCTACGGTATTTCCTCACATATATGTAGGCATATAATTGTATCATATCTCATTCTAAGTATTGTATTGTATGGTTTGCTATTGATGATAGTTTTTTTATTGATGACAGATATTTTGATTATACATATGAGTTTTAGTAGCGCGGGGAGGATGACCACTTTAGCATAAAAAATGCCCGATTTGGTGGTGAAAGTGTCGGGCCGATATGGGAGCTATTGCTCATAAAACGGCCTTGGGTGTGTGTGGTGGGTCCCTTTTGACTGTACTATATACTTTCGCACTGTTTCATTTTTTATATATTCTGTTAACCGTCGTTTTCTTCCTTTTTTTCTGTGAATTTATTATTATTGTTAATTATATTAAAATAAGTCAGAAATATTGAAATAAATGTGCAACTTAAAGTCACTTATCTCCACAACTATTGATATTAGGGCATTGTTGCTTGAACATTTCTGACTCATAATGTAAAGTGTTGTGGACTAACTAGCACCGTTACACCCAGCATAATTGCGGACAAGACAAGATTGTCATCGTAATGTGAACCAATAAGCAGGTTATACCCATTTTATTGTTTGTTGTTTTTTTTCTTTTTCTTCATTCATATGGACCAAAACAAATATTTTGATCATTCTTCTGTGGATTCACATAGGTATATAAGCTGCCTCTTCAGTTATTCCGTAAGTGTCCGTGATTCCATTACTTAAAATAATAGCGAAAAAACATTACACCAAAGATACAGGTTTCACGCGAGAAAAGTTTTTTGGGGCTTTCATTTATATTGCAACATAGGTTTACAATGTGTTGTATCTTCTCGCTATGAGATTTTTAATGTTTTATATGCTTATTTTCATTATATATCAATACAAACCACAAAATCTAAATTTGTTATTTTATACATCCAGCTTATTTTGGGCGTTCTTATGTATTGAGATGTTTAAACATCAAAAAATTATGATTCCCGTGTTGGAAACCGCTGCTCGAAATAATACGGTCTCCAACATATATATTTCAGTATTAATGCGCTGTACTGACAATTATAGTGCCAAAAATACTTGCACTTAGGCACAGGGCTGGACAAAATAGTATCGCATTTATTATTTATAAGCTATTGAAGAGAGCTTCTTTGTATTATAATAGAACCTCGATTAGCTGGATTTCGATTGTAAAAAAAATTGGGTTAGAGAATTTTAAAAACAATGAAATCATCTGTGTATATCGATATCTGGCTCATTATTTCGCGAAAGGCTCAACGACAGCTTGCTGTTAGCAGACAAAAATAATGCAGAATCATGCAACTGCATATTTCGGCGTTTTTTTCGAAAATGTGGGTTTTTATTATTCATTTATATCATGACGTATATGCTAGATTACATTTTTTTAGGAGGAATACTTAGATAGAACCTTTGTTCTTCTATAAAATTACTAAACTGAACATTATTTACAATAATTAAGAAAATATAAGCATTAATCGATAGGCAAATCAAATTCGTTTCCAGTGTCTCAAAAATCATCCTTAGTTACGAAACATTTGTATGTACGTAGATAACGTTTTCTTACGAGTATAAAGCTAACATTACGATTATAAGACTGTACTAAAATATTTAAGTAATGTTCTATATTATTAAAGTTAAGCATTTTTATATTTGCACAAAATTTTTACGTTTTTGATGATTTTAAAACGCGTTTTTATTCATAGAAAGAGATAATTTTAAACAATATTTTATATTTAGGTGCTCCCACACTTTGAGGTGAAAAGCTACACCACTTCATTTGAGTCATTTCGCGATCTCGTCGATCTTTTTGGCGAAGGAACGATTAGCGAAAGGGCATGGCGAGGGTGGTTTGTTCACATCAAAGCTGGTGGTTCCAGCTTAGAGGAAGTCGGGAAAGGTTACATCTTCGGATTTTAATGACCAGGCTCTTCTGTCAGCTATGGAAGAGGACGAAAGTTGCACCACTAGGACACTGGATACCGGACCCTCTTCGTCTGCGGAATCCACTGTCTTCCAAGCAAATGGGAAGCGGTAATTGACGTAATTGGGACGCATCCCCGAATTATAATTGCACATTCTGATAATAGAACAAGATAATTGCAATCGCTCGTCGATTATTGAAGTCTTGGAGCGTATACGGTAGACTCCCGATTAACCGGGATGGATTGCGAACAAAAATCTCTGATAATAAATTTCACGGTTAATCCAAAAGCATTGAAAAATTTACTAAAATACAAAAAAAGGAAAAATCACGCACTCTGAGCGCTTATTGCCGTGCCTATTTTTAAACCATATTTACCATTCAGTAGATACACTAAAATCACCGTGCAACATAAACTCAGCTCATAAAAATACGTTGCTTTGGCTGCGCAACTAAATTAAAAACTGTGCACCCCTAACAGTTGACGACAAACAACGCCGCCGTCATAAATTACGCGCTATGTTTTAAAGGAATGAAAACGACAATTGTACGCGACTAACCCTTATAAGGCACTAAAATAACTAAATAATAAACATAATTTTTTTTTTGAGACACAACTTTTCAGACACGACGGACAGCCAATGTTTTCACACTTTGGCCAGTATGAACAATGTGGAAAATTACCTTTTTAAAAAATGATGTTCAAAATTCGTCCTGGATAATTCGCATCCCGGTTAATCGGAAGTCAGCTGTAATAGATCTAGATCGCACGCTACAATACTTAGTAAGAATTTCTGAACAGAATGCCGGTTAGCCACGCGGTCGGGAAATAGTCAAAACAGCTGGAAATAAATTCGAAAACTAGTTTTTGAGTTAAACATAAAATGTCAGGCGTGCTGACCACCGTATACTTACATTACCCTTGTCTGGTTTAAACAAAAGGTTTTACCCACATAAAAGAGACATTGTTCAAAGACAAAATGGCGCCGGAAATCCCTAGATTGTAGTCTTAGTTCGGTGCGGACGTGACGTCGGTCACTAATAACTATAATAATGCCATAAATGTGTGGAAGAAAATAAGTTATCTTGGCAAAACTTATCACACGATACAATACAATACAAGCCAAATTTCATGTAATTTCACAGAATTAATTCAATACTTAGGTATCTCATTATTATAAATGATGCTTGTATTGTCTTAATTATGATAAATAATTAAAGTATTAGTTTTTCATTAGTCTAAATGTGGGGTATAAAAGCAAAGGCAGCAATTTCCAAAAAAAAATTAATGCAATCATCGAGGATTACTAATTAATAATGTACTGAATTAGAGATTTTATAGGAAACACAGCCTATAAATTGATAGAAAACATGATTTTGGAAGGGATAGATACATAAACTCTAGAATTCAGTACATTTTAAGTTAGTAAACCTCGGTGACTGCATTCAAAACATTTTTTTTAATTTTTTGGATATTTGTCTTTGTTTTTATACCCCACAAATGTGCTGTTTAAATTGTTGTTTTTAAGAAATCGAATCTAGTGTATAACTATGACATAAATAAATAATAAAAATCCATATTTTCGTTGAAAACGCGAACCGATAAATTAATATTGAAAATATTGGGAAATGTACCAACGAGTGTACCTAGCGCACTACATTTAAAATTAATACATCCAGCCCTGGTGGTTACGACGGACAGTAATAATAACTGACATGTGGTGTCGCGAGATGTCGACTTCAGTAAACCAAAAAGTGACGACAGACGCCATGAAATAAAATGAGGACGTCTGGAAATCAAACATCTGCCACTCTGGGTCAAGGGCTACGACTGGGATACCTAAAAGGGACACGGTGTGGTGAAGGTATTTTTAAATCGCTAACGAAATAAAGGCGTCGCGACGCGCCAGTCCAGACGAACACATTGGGTATTCTATCTGCAATATAATAGAAATAATCTATCAAAAAAAGTTTGCTTGTGGGAGGCAAATGGAAACACAACTGTGCATTGAAATCGGAACATTGTTCTTAAATTTATTGTTAATAAATGTTTCTAGAATATTCCACGCACCTATTATTGCACTGTTTCTTAATTCGCACTAACTCTAGTCATAACTGATTATATTGCGGCGATCACTTTCTCGAATATTCTGCGCAATTTTCGCACATAGAAAAACTACTCGCCTGCCGGCAGATACAAACTGTTCTCGCTCCGTAGCTAATATCGCTCTGGTTAAACGTCACTCAGACTGACTCCGCGACGTTCTTGTATTTATTGGCAAATAAATATTATAATTTCTCGATATTTCTGAAGACGAAAAATGTGAATCCCGTACAAAAGCTTCACATTTGGCATATAAAAAGTCTTTGAGTTGAGAATAGGATGGCAACTCCGTAGAAGACTGGATCTGTTCGAACGCGCATTTCGTTTTCGAATCCAATTTGGACAGAATTAGATAAGACAGAGCGAAATCCCGATGCTCAGTGGAGAGATTTAGCCCTTTTAAAATAGTTAAATTCTCGTTAAAAACATAGAAAACGCGACGAAATTCGTAGGCATTACTAGAAGAGAAATGTGCGTTTATTATTTCCCGCCAACATGTAAATGCCAATTCGCGCGTGTTTCGATATCGAGAAACCAATTTTTGATACCCTTCGCGATAATGAACCCCTTGGACAGGAAAGGTCCGGATGAGGCTTAAGGGGTCCCCAGACAAACTGGAAAATAAATATTGCATACGTTCGACATCGGACAAGCCTTTGTTCTCGTGAATTAAATGGTTAAAAATGTCGTGAAACTCGGGCCATTGTTTAATATCTCCAGAAAATGTCGGAATATTTATATTAGGAAACCTGACATTCACAATTTCCTCTTTAGGCACGGGTTTAGATTCGACTTGTTAACTCTTTGTAAATAGCGGCAAATTGGTAATATATATTGTCGAAATTCTCGCGACATTTGTCTTCTTCAATTTCGCTGACGTCATCTAGAGCTAAGAGTTCGCCGTGAGCCGTTTCGAAATCGTTCACTAACCTATCTAGACTGGCATAATGTGCAAAAAGCAAATTACACGTGGTTCGATCCTGTAAGGCAGTTTGTGCTACTTCAAAGGATTTTAACAATCTATTCTGAGCTAACGTTCATTTCAACTGTCACTGGGCGAATTTTTTTAAAAATTCGAATCCTGGCTAGCGATTGGCGCAGAACACGTCGGGCGCCAGCTCAACCAATCAAATCATGGCGCGGCCCGCGCGCGGCGATTACGAAACAAATATTATACTCTTAATTAACATGTAGTATTTGTACCTTAACTTTATTTTTTGTAAAATCCTTAAAGGGCATTAATAAATAAAAAAATAAATAAAATATTTGATAATTTAAATTGTTTTTAAATCATGTTCATAGAGTTTTGGTGGCAATTTTATTTTTGAACCGGCATCTTTTGACAAGTGCCAATCGGCCGTATTTTGAAAATAACAATATTGCTATTTCTGAATATTGACAGTTATTGTATAACATTTTAATGCGGTCAATGTTGATGTTTTAAGTTCGACAGGTTTGAAATTAATTAATTCAATCAATCAGCTCTACAACATAAACAAACATTAAGTTATTCAGAAATTGTGAATAACTAAGCTGCTACACACAAATAAGTTGAGATAGGTTTAAAAGAAGACTATACTTGAAAAATAGGCGACTTTGTCCTCGATTTGTGCTAAAGTTTTCAAACGATATCGAATTTTTTGCAACACTGAAACTTCTGAGGGATAATTATACTGCTATGAATTTTTTCGTTCACTTGTATTGAATCTAAGCAGTATCATAATCAATTTTAAATTACACCTTATTACTGGACAAAGGGTGTGTCAGATTAGCTTCTTACTAACATCATGATATCCATCGTTCCTCACCAGAGGCGGTAGATCAGATGACCGGCTCCACTTGACATGCCAGTCGACTACGATTCCATATACTCCGCTGCGTGAGTGACTTCTCTGCTTGGTTCTAGCCGGACACATCTTTCATTCTAACTCTTCACTTCATTCTTAAATTGTAAACATTGAAATCTCATATATGTATTTAAAAAATCTAGTGTTCTCAAATAAGTGCATTATTTTGTACACACCATGTTACCATCTCAATTCCTTTCCTTCCGCACTGTAGACAAAGTGAATATTGAAATACCCAAATATAAGTGATGGTCTGAAGTTTGGAGGCATTGTACATCCTCCTGATTGCGGAAATTAAAAAAAAAAAATTATGTTACATTTGTACATTTAAGAAAAAATTAGAAAAATAGGATTCGGTAAGCAGGGTTCATCAAATCAATACCACACAAGTGTCATTAATAAGATTTAATTTATTTATTTAGTACATTTTTTATCTTTTAATATAAAGTATTTCACTCGATACATATTTTCTTCTTAAGAAGGTGTAGGACAATCGTTTCAAGTAATTACATATAAGGTACAATACAAAAATATTAATAATATTATGCAAAACGATACATAATGCTATTATTGGAAGGCACTCTTAAAAAATACAATAATTGATAGTACTTAATTTGGCATACATGACAAATCAAATTGAATCATAAATCGAATTCAACAACATTAATCACAAAACTGAATGTACGTATGTAGGGAACACTCGGAGGTTTAGATGGCCGACAGACGATAATACATTGTTTTTTCTAGGTTATTTGATTTTAATGATTTTATTTTATTTCTTACTTAAAATAAAAAAAGAAGACATGACAAAACAGAACATTCAATATGGTTATCATCAACTTAAAGGTAGTTCATAAACTTGACCAGAATCTGAGCTCTATCTTCAATCCTAAACAATTTATTATAATAATTATAGATTTTGAAAGCAAAATGGACAACGAATAACTAAATTAATTAAGAACTATAATTTGGCACATATAAACGCTGTATATGTTTTGAATTACTTGAGAAACAAAACACATACGAGATAACATAAATCTGCTTGCATTCCCGTTCTAAAAATTAGAAACAAATCTCTAACATAATCTCTGCTTAAACTAATTTTAATCATGGGCAACTAATTTTAACCATCATTTCTCTGTTCTCTCGGTTAAAAAATCTCCATAGAAAGTTCATTTTAATTCAACAGTATCCTAGACATTTTTAGAAAGTAAGAGTTTATTTGGTTTTAGCATATCAACAACATCATTACTAAACGCCGCCGAGTTTAAAAGCAAGACATTTTATTAATTAACAAATGAATAATTAAATATTAAAATAAACTAAATAATAACTCAACTGTAAAACAAATTAATTAATTGTACCAAACATTTAAATCTAAATAACTGGCATTTGTAATGATAAACAGTAAACATAACATAATATAATTAATATACAAGATACTTAGTATTTAACAACTGGTGTTTTATTTTTTAATGCTGAGCAGTTCCGGAACAAGCTGCACCCTCTTTGAGGAATTTTAAACTTATTCTAGAGTAACATTATCTTTGAATATATTTAACAAATACACAGAAAAACAAAATCAAATAAAAGAGATAAATAAGTTATAAATTTTAATAAGCCATATTTATGAAGGTACGGTTAGCAACAACACAATTCAAGATAATTAAAACCAATTTATTTAAATATATTAAAAATCTATTGCCGGCACAAACGACACATGCAAAAGTTGCCAAATTTCATCTAGGTATACACATTTTCTATGTGATCATCTTTGTAATTACAATGTTTTTTGAGTAAAATTTCAATTCATTATATTAGCAGAAAAAGTAAATATGTACTTCTATTTCAGTTCATTATTATGATTTTTTTCTGCATATCTTTCTAAAAGATGTATCTAAATTTGTTAAGATAAATTACTAGTAGCTAAATACAAAATATTTTAAAGTGAAAATATATAGGTATTTAAAATAAAATGTCTAATCCCAAAGTTTTCACATCAGAGGAGAATAAAGCAAAATATAATTATTTAATCACTAACAATGGTATAGGCGGAACTGAGACTAGATCAAGAAAGTCTGTTCTGAATGAATATTAAAAAATCACAATCTTGATTTTAACACATTCATCATGTCCTTGACAAGTTTTTGGATGAGTTTATTTTTTTATAAATATACAGTATATTTTATTAATCAAGACAATACAAAACAATATATCGTCGCTGAAGTTCTAACACCGCGGAAGTCAAAAATTGGTTGAAACGAGTTATGCGTGTCATTGGATAGAGAATCGAAAGATGCGTCGTTTGACCAAACAAAATCAAAGCGATTTAACCAATGGTGACGCATTATTCCAAAAACAAAAACAGAGCATATATGAGTGCAGACCGCAACGTTACATACAGTTTTTTTGGTCTCCTGAAAAGTTCACGATTTTGGATTAAGCGGTGTTAGAAGTTAAGCAACCATATATTATATAATATTGTCAAATATAATTTTTTAATAACTTGTTTATTTAAATACAGTAAAACTCCATTCATTTGAAAATCATCATAATTTGTAATTTTTAAAATACAAGTCCCAAAATGTTGATTTATTAGGACACCCTACACGCAGATTACTAATTGTTTGCGTGTGGTGCGCGAAATACATAATGGACATCTGTGTAAGGTTGTTGTGTTTTGCGGTAACTTATGGCTCTTTTTCTATACATATTATTTTCGATCCCTAAAATTGGGGAATCCCATGCATTTGGCTGTTTTAATATACATGGACACTTTCAGTGGACACCTGCGCCAATTCCTCATACTTGTACTTTAAAATTGTTTAAAACCAAATTAATTAATCAATTATTAGAAAGACATACAGAAAAATCAAATCCACGAAAAAATATTTGGCTGCTACCGGGATCCATGTGCTATCCCGGTAGCAGCCAAATATTTTTTTGTGGATTTGATTTTTCTGTATGTCTTTCTAATTGATTAATTAATTTGGTTTTAAATTTCACAGAACTTTGTTCTGAAAAAATTGCAACTTCACAATAAGAATGTGTTCTTGAAAAAAATTTAAAATTGTTTTTCATTCTCTTAAATTTCTCTTCAGTTTTATTTTTTTTTTGAAGTGAAGATTGAAGAAGCCTTCCATATATTCAAAGATAACTAAATATTTTTGATTATGGCCGATCAAATCTAACAAAATGTTTTTTTTTTCACAAGTGAGAACTACAATCATTTATGTCAATATGCACTTAGATTTACGATTTTTAGCGAAATTCGCAGTCGCATAGTGATTTTTTTCTGGTGCCTACAACATCGAATTAGCGGGGTTCTGAATAAATCAAAATGTTTTTTTGGGTCCCTTGAATTTCGTATTAACGGGGTCCTAATGTAATGTGTTTGTTTATATGTATTAACATTTTTAGTATCAAATTATTGATTTAAAAGTAAGAGCAGGAAAAATAGCTAAGCAATATACGTATAGAGATGAAACACTGGTATTCATATCATCACATGAAGACAAGAATATTTCAAAATTATTTCCAAACGCACATCAGTCTCCACTTCTTGGTTCCAGAACCATATTACAAACAATGGTAAACTAATAATTGAGTTGTTGATATCAATATGTTATTAACAACTCAATGGTAAAGCAAATTATGTTAGTTAAAAATACAAATATTAAATTAATACTGCCTGGGCACTAAGACGGTTAAATAAAAGCAGAGGAAAACTGATTTTGGTATAGCTAGATATTAAACTTTTACAAGCGGGGATAACTTAACAAATTCAACCGGTTGTAATACTGAGATGAGGAAAGGAAACTATTTCTTTAACTCTCTCCGGGAAAATCACGATAATGGCTAGTGAATACGACCCCTTTAATAGGGCAGGGGTGCTAAGAATCCCGGTCAGCTGCCATCAAAATAGAAAAATCAAATGCATCCTGGCTGAAAACCTTAAAAAAATGATTAGGGTAATCCATAGTTCAACTATTTGGAGCAGCTGCTAGCGAGAGTATGATAGCCAACAAAATTGCTAAAATCCGATAACCTTACAAACACTAGACGACATAAGAGCCATACATAACATAAGAGCCGTGATATACGTAAATAAGTACGTTTCGAAAACAGAAGCACTGTGACTTTAAAACCTAAACAGTTACAACAGTAACATTACGCCACTAAAAACCAATCATAGGTTCAAATCTTGGGTTTCCCAAATAAAAAATAGTCAATTTAGCTTTGTTTAAAATAAGTGATAAATTTAAACAATCTAACTAACATTTTCATACATGGTGAATTTTCAAAGATTACAATGTTATTCTCCCAGGCCATGCGCAATAAATTGAAGCAATATTGTTGAATTAAACATTCCACATTTCTTGCTCGCTTGAATATTCAAATATATATTAAACCTGTCAAAAATCTTAAAACATAGTCTTATTTTGAAGCACAAGCTAAGCTCGAAATTTATAATTAATCTAAGAATTTTTCAGATGTTTAAATAAATGTCTTTCCACACTTTGTATACTACAAAAATACTCGGTTAATGCCGGATTTATGGTAACTAAACTCCATATAACTCCAATTCAAGAAGCTGACAACTCATAGGATAGTTCATTCAGTTGATGACTTCTCACGTTAACTTATTTTGCAAAATTGCCACATGTTATTTAATGAGTCAGTTTCACTTGCAGGTATGAAATTTTTTTAATAATGTACACCTGTAAGCTCCATTAGAAACATTCCTGATATATCGGCTTAGAGAAATATTGATCTTTTCTCACCGTAGTATGACGACTATAACAGATAGTTGAGAAACTTTTTACGGTTGTCTTCCTCATTCGTGTATTGTGGAATTTTTCTGGGTAGAGTCCTCGACATCTGTCTGCTGTCCGCATCCTCCAGTAAACTCGCCCACAAACTTTGTTTCTGAAAGAAACAATAAAAATTTAGTGCTGCTTCAATGTAGAATTCCAGATCCATGACAAAAAATGTAAAATGTCAGAGATTTCTGTATTCTTTTTAGAAATACAGTAAAGAAACGACAAATAGTACAAAAAGAGCGATGCGCATAATGCTGAAGTGTAATAGGAGAATAAAATAACAAAACTGTTGAATGCCCTAGGACTAGAAACCGTAAAGCAAAGAATAAAATATAATGTAACGGTGCAAATATTTAAAATTAAACATGGATTAGTACCCAAATACGTTGATGACAGGATGAAGCTGAATAAGGATTTTCATTCCTACAATACAAGAGGAAGCGACAACATAAGACTACCAAAGAAAAAGAAAAACACCTCACAAAATTGTATAATGTATAAAGGTATAAAAATCTTCCATAGCCTGCCAAAGGAAATTCAAAACATGGAGAATATAAGGAGGTTTAAACTGGAGTGCAAAAATTTTATTGTAAAAACTTTTAAATTATTAGATGGAATGCAGTATGTCTAAGGCCCGGTTTTTTCAAGTTCAATCAAAGTAAGCGGTCGATTAAAGCATAGATTTTTACGAAAACGGATCGTCTGATTGGTGGAGAACGTAAAAATCTATGCTTTAAAAGAATGCTTACTTTAATCCAACTTGAAACAACCGGCCCTAAGTGAAATCATATATTAACCCACACAACATTATGTGTGTAACTAAATAATTAAGACAAATAGATAAATAAAATAGAAATACATATTAACATTTAATTCAGATTCCTAAAATTAAAAGTTAAATTGTAAGTCATCTGTCTACCTCTCGACACATTAAACAATATACCTTCAAAGCATCAGGGTTGCAGCATATGATGCAAGACCTCCTGGCGCGTGTCAAGAGAACTGACATTCTGCCCGGATCGTCCAGGAAGCCGAGCCCTGAGCTCCGGGCGCAAGAGATGATCACCACATCCCTTTCCTGTCCCTGAAAGCTGTCGACTGTGGAGACTTCAATCTCACTCCTAAAAAAAATATATTTTGTCACAAAATGGATAATCTGTTTGTTTAAGATGTCCGAGTAATTAATATAGCACGGCTAAAGTGAGCTAGTCAATTTCAAACCCCACTAACCTAAGAAATTTTGTATAACGCTAGTTATGTAGTTTTGCCTAGGAATCAGAGAAGAACTGCAGAACCAATCAGAGTGATTACTTTGAAATTCGAGGGATGGGAAAAAATATGTACATATATATTAAATAAATTTTATTTATTTCTTTGAATAAATATAAATTTTGTTTAATTAATTTTCTCCTTGACAATAGCATTCAATTTACTACCTGGATTGACAATAAATATGTTACATATTTTGCATATAAGTAATCGATGGCTTATTTAATTATTTTTCATTTTAATTAATTTTTATTACGTCCATTTCTATTTTCTTTATAATATCGCTTATTGCTTCCTATTGTTTGTGTAAAAAACGAGCTATTTTGATTAAATATTTATTTTTATTTATTTATTGTTTATTTACATTAACCCCCCCTGGGCCGCGGACGCACATATCCGACAGGCACAAAATAATTTATTTATCGACGGCCGCGTATCGAATTTGAAAAACGTAATTTTTTCCCAATAGAGAAATCCTGTTGTGACCTGTCGTTCCATTTTCAACTCAAAAACATCACCGATTATATTTTAAATCAACAATCAAAACGGAAGTTTTTCTGCCGTCAAAATCGTATAGAGAAGTTGTAGATGTCGCCCCGATCGCGTGTTGTGCAATCGAAATTCAAATATTCCATCGTCAAGGTCACGCGCAATGTGCGCGGGAAATACGATTTATTTTTTTCGATTTTCGATTTATTTGTACACGTATATACAAATATATACGATATGTTTTGCGATATTTGTCAGTTTTTGTTGGTTTATGATTCAATTGAATACTAATAGTGATTTATTAACAAAAATACACGCAATTTTGTTGCGTTTATTTGAAATATGTGTGTGTGTGAAAGTGTATCATATTTATGTGTTATGAGTGCGATGTCCCGTCGTGTGCCGTGCCGTGCAACAAAATATATCACACAGAAGAAGATTATTATTATTAATAGTAGTGTTGTCTCTAATAAACAAATAAAAAAATTATTATTATTTTTCAGAAAATGTTGCGCTGGCAACATTATGGAAATTCAAAAAAAGATTATTTTTTTTACTTAAATGATAAAAAAATCATTGCGTTTCGTCACTTACGATAAAATAATATGAATGTGTGTGTTTTTTTTTTAATATACGCATGTTTTCATGGTTTTTTCGTAAAAAGAAAAATCACAAAAAATTCCGAAAATTTACGGCCCACAACAAGTTAAGATTAGTTGATACAAGATACTAATAACTGCCACACTAGGTAAAAACCTGTTCTGTGGCAGTTATTCTCATACGGTATTTATTTAGTGGATAAAAATGACAATTGAAGAATCTAAATATAAAAGAAAATAAAAAGAAAAAATATACATATAAAATCAAGATAAAAATTTTAAGTAAATCATAGGAATAAATCTAAGAGAAAAAAAAAGAAAATACACATATAAAATTAAGATAAAAATTTAAGTACAAAAATAAATATTATATTATAGTATACTATAACTTATATAAATATTTTTTGCCAATTCAGAGGTCAAGGGCGGATCACTTCTTCAGCATACCTTCTACCTGATATTTTTATAAATTTATTGATACGATGTTTAAAAGGTTTGTGTACAGTTATTTCTTTAGTTTCATTGAGTAACTTATTGAAGACAAGCGGGGCAGTGAAATTATATTGTCTTTGCCCAAAAGACGTTTTCCTTTTAGGTACCTCAAAATTAATTGCATTTGCCAATCTTGTAACCCGTGTTTGTTGTGTACGATTAAAATTTACCTTGTCCTTGTGGAATTTTAAAAGTATGGTTTTAAGGTATAATTGTCTCGGGTCAAGAACGTTAAATATTCCAAACAAATCATCTGAAGGAAACATTCTCGATTTCTTGGTGATTATACGCATGACGCATTTTTGTGATTTTGTCAGCGGATCCATGACTGATTTGACACACCCTCCCCATCCAATTATGCCATAGGATAATAGGGATTGAGTGATGGAATAATATATAGTCCTGAGGGATACAATATCTACCACATTTCTCAGACTTCTATATATGTATCCCGTTTTCCTAACCTTATTAGAGAGATCTTGTATGTGTCCCTGCCAACTGAGTTTGTTGTCAATTATAATTCCTAGGTATTTGATGTCACATGCTTTTTCCAGACATATACAGTTGCATCTATTTGGTAAACTACAGTTATGTAACTGTATTTGATAATTTATGATGTCTTTAGGTTGACCAGCTTCTGTTGGACTGAATGTTAGGTACTTAGTTTTTCCAATGTTCAGAGAAAGTAAATTTCGGTCAAGCCACTTTTTAACGGTCACAATACCATTTTCTGCTATTTTGTGAGCAGTTTCCCATGTTCTGCCTTTAAAAAGTAATACGGTATCATCTGCAAATGAAATAACTTGACCCTCAGTTGGCAAATCACACAAATCGTTGACATACAAGAGAAAGAGGATTGGTCCACGGACACTTCCCTGGGGTACACCGTGTGATATATGTTTTGGTGTACTATGATTTCCTTCCAGTGAAACAACTTGAAATCTCTCTGTAAGATAGCTTTTAAACCAGTCATGGGTCACACCGTCACATCCTATGCGCGATAATTTAAGAAGCAATCTATAATGTGGAACTGTATTGAACGCCTTAGCAAGATCAAGAAATATTGCGATGCACTTATCTCCATTATCGGTATGTTTTGTGACATATTCAGTCATTGCTTTTATGGCATCTCCAGTACACATATGCTCTCTGAAACCGTATTGATTTTTTGATAAAATTTGTCTTTCATTTAAATAAGTTAATAATCTGTTCTTAACAATTCTTTCCAATATTTTAGAGAAAATAGTAAGTAGCGAGATTGGTCTGTAGTTTGATATCTCAAGCTTGTCTCCTTTTTTAAAAATTGGTTCGATGAGAGCACATTTTAATGCTTTTGGGAAAATACCTTGCGTCATGCTATGATTGAATATATGAACAAGTGGGGTAACAATGAGAGATTTCATAGTCTTAATTGTTTCGGTGCAGATATCGTCAACACCAACAGATGATTTGTTAGGCAAGTCATTAATGATCCGAATCAATTCCGTTTCATTGGTTGCAGTCAGACATAGACCGGGAGCGGAAACAGGAGAGGGGTAATCTCGGTCGACATTATCATTATTATTATTTATTATTTGGGCTGCCAATTTTGGTCCCACATTTGCAAAATAATTATTGATTTCATTTACGACTTCCTGTGGTTTTTCTTGCAAATTAATATTCCTATCATTAATTCTTAATTCCCTGAGAGTAGTACGATATACGTTGGTATTCGAGGCCTCTCTGATGAGTGACCATGTTTTTTTAATATCAGTTTTAGCCTCGTTGAATTTTTGTTTATACATAGTAAGTTTCCTTAGTGTATTTTATTATTTTATTACATATGTTTCTATATTTTGTATAATTTTGGTATTGAATAGGGTTGTCAGAATTTTTTAAAGCCTTATGTAGTTTATTTCTTTTGTGTATGCACTGGAGTACTCTGTTAGAAATCCACGGTTTTAATTTTTTGAATTTATGTGAGTATCTGATAACAATTTTTTCGGAGTTATTATTAATATGATATGTAAAAATATCCAAAAATTTCTGAAATTTATTATTATTATCATTATCATTATCAGTGTAAACTGGGAGCCAGTCCACTGTCTTAAGGCTCTCTTGAAGAGTATTGAAGTTATTTTTTTTCTTTACAAAGTTGTTTCTAACATTAGAGCTCTTTTCACTGTCTATCATCTTGAGAAATAAGGTATAGTGATCCGTGACAGAGTTTTGATATATTATGGGAACGCATGTTTTGTTTGACCTACACATTATATGATCAATACACGAGTTGGATATAGAAGTTGTCCGTGTGGGATTGTTGATCAATGACTTGAATCCATGGAAAGTTAGTAAATCTAGGTAATCATCAGCTTGAAGGTGTTTATTGTTATTAAGTATATTTATGTTTAGGTCCCCGGTCAAAATTAAATTGTTGTCGTTGCGATAAAGAGAAAGAGTTCTGTCAAGAGAATCTAAGAATGTTGACAGATTTTGTATTGAGGGTGACCTGTATATGGCAATTACTCTTATACTATTTTTTATACAAACATTGATACAATTTGCTTCTTTAAGTTCTATTTCATTTGCTATGAAAGGTATGTCTTGCTTAATGTAGATAACTACTCCATCGTTTTGTAAAATCCGATAAGAAATTCAAAAAATGTAAACATTGCAAAGATTGGTGAATCTATCGATCGGGTTCAGACATGTATTACAAGTGGGAAGTTAAATTAAAGAAAATCAATTGAAAATACCATAATCCTTTCATGTTTAACATTACTTAATATTCGCCATAAATTGTAAAAAATGGTTCCCATTGTATATCTGGATCTTGTGTGCTTTCAATTTTCACAAAAGTCTTGTTTGAAGTAATGAAGAAATTTCAATATTAGACGACATTATACTGTGACAAATCAATACACAAAACAGAACAAAGGTACCAACCCTTGAGAGAAACTTCTTAGGTGTGTGAGGATGGCATCTCTTTGTCCTGAATACGGTGTGAGGACGCAGAAGCTAAGATTCAGCTTCTCACTTTTAATATAGCTGTCGATAGCGAGGGAAAATTTTGCCACAGTCTTCGCCTCTTCGCCGTTGACGCCGGACTCGTCCTGGTCCTTGGTATTTCCCTTCAGATACAGGACTCTGTACGGCGGCAGCACTTGCGGTAACGGCGCGGGATCCAGGCCATTCTTTAGCTTTCCCTCGTAGAAGGCCAGGTTCGGGAAGTGCGCGATGTCAGGATGCATCCTGTACTGAACATTCAGGGGCACCAAGCAGGCGTGTTCCCAGCATCCGCAGCAGTGGATGAGTCTAGAGAAGAGGCTCTCGCTGAGGCCTTTCTTTTTGGCATGCTGAATGGTAGAGACGAATAAAATTCATGAATTCACAAAAATTTTAGTAAACAAAATAAAATAGTCCATAACTTTTAATTATCAATTTTCTTGCAAAATTTCTGTTCTGCGTATCAAATTTTGCTAAACAAGCCCAGAGTATTTGAATGGATATTAAAAATATACTAGCGGTCCGTGCCTGGCATTGCTCAGTTAAAATTTTCATTTAGTTATTAAAAGGAAACTTGTGAAGGGAAGATGCCATTGTTTTTAAAAACCCCTAAATAATAACAATGTTTCCGTTTAATCGGATGGGATATCCGGGAGAGTGGTGGGGAATGACTCTGCATATTTTCATCAGAGTTGTAAAATACAACTAAGAAATGCTTGGTTCAGATCTGTACGATTATTCTTGTGTACGATTGTATTTTATTTTTGGAATACAAAACCTAATAAAAGGTAATATAATAAACAAGATTCTATTATGTATAAAGAAAAGTACAAAACAAAAATAATCTATCATTCACCTACATGTTTCCACAACATTTTCTGTTTCTGTTTAAGGGCCAAGGCACTTAAATTAATAATTGTTACTAAATTATAAAGCAATTAAGAAAGAGAAAACAACTATTGCAAAAAAGAAAATGAAAAAGCAAAAATCTAAACATGGAGACAAAAAAATAATATGAAACATTTATAGCTAAAGTAGACAGTATTTTTAAAAGCATGAAAAATTATTTAATATTAATAACTCTCTAACGATACTCGCTCTCTACGAACTCTCGATAAACAATAATTAAGCATGCAAAAAATATTGCATAGTTAATTATTGTTTAAATGAATTGCATTCCTTTTAATTAATAATAATTGAGTGGAGAAATGACGCTCATGTTAGCCGCCGGGTCCTAAAGAATAAGTATGCAAAATTCAATTTGGTCAAACTGTGCAGATCTGTATAGAGAACAGACAGAGATATACAGAGAACAGACGAATACAGACAGAAGACAGACAGAGAACACACAGAAGAGAGACAGAGAACAGAGACAGAGACAAGACAGACATAGACAGACAGACAGGCAGAAGACAGAGAACAGACAGAAGACAGACAGAGAACACACAGAAGACAGACAGAGAACACACAGACAGACAGAGAACAGATAGAGAACAGAGACACAGACCGACAGACAGGTAGATAGATACAGACAGACAGAGACAGACATACAGACAGAGACAGACATACAGAGACAGACATACAGACAGAGACAGACATACAGACAGAGACCGACAGACAGACATACAGACAGAGACCGACAGACATACAGACAGATACCGACAGACAGAGAGACACAGAGAAAGACATACAGAGACAGACAGACAGACAGACAGATAGAGACAGACAGACAGACGGACAGACAGACAGAGATAGACAGACATTGGGTTTTATAGATATAGAGCCTAAAAAAAGCTGTTAGTACTTTTGTAAAACATCTATCTTTCTTCTGAGATGATGAACGATGAAAACTTTTTATTACGTGTGAGGAGACAAATCCAGGAAGTTGCTGGTGATCACCGACCAGATGCAGACTCTTGACACCCAGAGTGAGAGGTATCAGAATTTCAGGTTCCGTTGCCTTGGCAGCCTCGTCCACAATACAGAATGCCACTTTGTTTCTTAATCTGTTACAATTACCAAGACATAATATTTAAATAATATGTATACATAGTTTAATACAATTACCAAGACATAATGTTCAACACTTTGATATCAAATGATTTTAAAACCATACTAGCTTCACAATGACAAACATACAAACTATCATCATATTGGATAAGGGAATATACACTATCAATAATATTGTTATTTATAAAATATGCTAAAATGTTAGATGAAAAATGATGAATTTAAAAAGACGTGATGAAATTAAAAAGCTGTCATTGTCACTATATACTAGTTAAATTTAACATAGTTATGCAGAAAAGCGCCAGCCACAAAAAACTCAAACTGAGATAGAAGCACTTTTGTCTAAAAATGGAATAATCAAATATACACAAAAACTAGAAAGATTTTTGCCTCAATAAATTATAAATAATATATAAATGCCAATTTATAATAACTGTAAAGTGGATTTAAGTGTGGATTTATAGAAATATTTGTGTTTTTTCAACTGTCTGGATCTTATTATGTCAAATATGCATTCTGCAGAAAACGGCCAGAGTCACTTATCTGTTATGAATATCTAGTAATTAAATTTACATTTGTATGGGATTTTTACTATCACCATGTCAACATGTATTTTTTTAACTTTATAATAATACTGAATATATAACTAAATAATATAAAGGTAACCTTTTTTATAATATACATATATATTATCTATTTTATATACATTTTAGGAACTTTTTTCATCTACCAGAGACTCTGAATAAGTGTACCTACGCTGTATTTAATGTATATAAAACAACCAGAGCTACCAAAAACTATGTGTATATAAATAAATATAATGCTGTATTATTTTATATTAAATAGTTAAATAGTTAAGGTTATTATTAAGAATATCTAGTTAATAAATTTATATTCCTGCGGGATATTTATAATTAAAATAAAAATTATTTAAATTGAAGAAAATGAATTTTTCATAATCGATATAAGTTACTGTAATGATAGTTCAACGTTTTGCAAAAAATAAGTCAGAAATATTGAAAAAAAAAATGCAATCTTTGATATTGCATATCTCCATAACTATTGATATTAGACCATGGTTGCTTGAATATTTTAGACTCAACATAGGTAGGAATCTACCGGCCAAGTTTCTGCTGCTAGCTCTGGTGCACCCTGTATAATAATATACATTCATATCAACAGATATGAGTACACGCAATATGAAAAAAATTATAAAATAAATAAAAATTTACTGTGAATAAATTTTTAATATCCATTGTCTATTATTAGCTATCGGCCTAGTCATAAATGTAGGAAAACTGTTTTATCATGAGAAGTACGTAGCATGTGTGGGAGAATAAAAATTATTGATGGATAATTAGAAAACAGACAAATAAAAGTGATTTATGAATGAAGAAACTCTTACACTTGAATTTTCTTCTGCGAACAACCTTGCAGCGTGGTGGTAATCACGTCCGCGCTCTCTATAACACGCATCTCCTCGTTGAAGAGGCTGGCGGGTGAAGACGAGTGGGTTAAGAGGTCGTCCAGTTTCTTGGTATAGTGGGCGTGCTGCACCGTACTGTACGCACCTTGGGGACCCGCGATGCCTCGTTTGTTTGCAAATTTATCAATGTTCATACGAAGGAGTTTAATCTGGAATGCCAAAATGCAAGATTAAAACCCATCTTCTAAATGAAAAATCGGTCAATGAATAAGCAAATAAGATTCTTAGAAGTTGGAGATGATGTGTGGTTGTAGCAGTGTTCGAAAAAATCTGAAATTTATACTAAAGATCAAATATTGGAATTTTTTGATATATGTATATCCAATGTATATAAAAAATTGGATATATATCCAAATTTTTTTCTCGTTTTTTGCTCACTTCCATTGCTACAAACTCGAAATAATTAGGAAATTATTTTTTTTATTTTGTACATGAATTATTATTTATTAAATAAATGAATTGCATACTGAAAAAAGTTGATATATGCAATTATTATTATCTAAGTTATAAAAGTTGCTCTTTCTAATGAAGTGTTATGGGTGTTTGTTTCTTTGTGTGAAATATCAAAAAAAATTTGCCATTTGAAATTCGAAATTCGAAATTAGCGCCTTCTATTAACGACTGCAGAATGTTTTTTTGGATATATATCAAAAATAAAAATCAAGCCATAAATATCGTGATACACAGGGTTATTTGGAAAACATTTATAACCTCGCAGGACTATATTCCTGCCTTGATTATGAGTCGAAAGTGTTCGAGCTATCATGACCTAATATCAATAGTTATGGAGATAGGCGACATCAAAGTTTACATTTTTTTTCTCAATATTTCTGACTTATTTTTTATTTTTTATTTATTATCATAATAGCTTGAACATTTTCGACTCATAAACAAGGCAGGAATACAGTCCTGTGAGGTTATTAATGTTTTCCAAATAATTCAATCTAGCATATATCTGCAGACATATATCCTCGAACCCTTTGCGTGAGCGAATTTATGGTCACCTTCAAATTAGTCCCCTCCAAAGTGTGTACACTAATTATACATATGTTTCATTTGGTCTAACTCTTTTTCCCGTGCAGGAAACAGTGTCCAACACCATTCTCCGTGAGGCGTCATAAACAGTTCCACCTGAACTCAAGACTCCCAATGTACTTCTTAATTCTGAAGAATACGAGATTGGGCAGGTGTTCCGACACGGTGTTTCGATTTTTGGTGAAAAAAATCCTTCTCAGTAATGGCTGTATGCTGGAGGATTGTCCCGATGCAACAACATCCAGCCATTTGCAAACAATTCGGTCTGTACTAGGGAATGCAATCCCGGGTCGAGATTGCCCTTTAGGGATCCCTTGAGATTAGAATTTCCAATCACGTGGGATCCTTACGGATCGGGATCCCAAGTACTTTTGTGTTTTTTTTGTTTATAGAGCTGAATAGCAATTAATGACAATGCCTTGCATTTTTATATCAACAATTTTAATAAAATGTTCATTATTAATCATTGCATTAAAGTTTTTGTAGGCGTTTTTCCAAGCATCAATCAGTCAATGTAGTAGAGTAAAAACTACTAACTAGTAGTAGTTTTTATTACTGTGTTAGGTTGATAAAATACAGCAAATATTATTCAAAGCTATTTACATTATTTGAATGTGACATGAACATAAATTTGAAGTACTTACTAAAAGCTCTGTAGACATATACAATTAAACATATGAAAAATAAAAAATGCTGATCAATCCCGATAATCTCATCCGATTTTTCAGTTCGGGATTGATCTCGTAAAATGCCTCGAGATCTCGCGGGGTCGGGATTGCATTCCCTAGTCTGTACGTGCCTGACATGCGCCCATAACTGTCTCATTACCTTTAGATAGGACTGCATTAACAGTTTGTACATCGGGAACAAATTGACACAGTGTTACCATATAACACGCATGAAAAATATTCTACCAGCTTATATGAATGAATATAATGAATATAAAATGAGTTAGATGGAGAAAGATACCTGATGGCTTATGTCGGGACTATGTTCAAATTTCTTGGCCAAAACCGATGAGCAAATCTCCAAAGAATGAGGCTGCATGCGTTCACATCGCCCGATTCGAACCATTTTGAATTTCCTTTCTGTAACATATTTATATTTAACATTGCCACAATTCTGAAAAATAAAATGGGTAAAGTCCACAGGCTAGTATGCTAACAAATATTACTAAAAAAATTTACCACAAGTCAATTTTTTTTGGCATTCCAGAAGCCTTTTGACGATTTCGTCGATGGCTACGTTAGTCTGCGTACATATCAACACTTTCCCCCTTTGTGATTTAAATGTTCGCTGCAAGTATTCCATCACAATGGACACTATTACTCGTGATTTACCTGAAATGTTTGATAAATTAAAAACAAAATCCTATTCTCAGATAGTTACATACACAAACCGAACTTGTGAAAATTTACATGGTTCACAATTTCGTATATTTGAATGAATGCACATATAATAACTGTAGAGAGTATAAAAGAACATTTTACCAACATAATCGAGATATCGATTAATCATCTTCTAATAAATAAGAAAGAATATAACCTTAACACATATTTAAAACAGTTTTTATGATTGGAATATTCGGTTGGAATGCAATGTTTTGACAAATGGTTGACTCATATTTCGAAAAGCAAAACGATAGAAATTTTGAGTCAAGATTTACAAACTGTTGACTCAATTCATGTATAAGTTTTTAAATTTAAATAGATAGAATTCAATTCCAGTTTTCAGTTCAATACAAATTCAGTTCCAATAGCGGCGTTGCTAACAATATTCCAGATGTCAAGTATTTTACAATTACTGATATTTGTACAGTTATTAGTCTTTTTGTCTTAAATCGCAATCCTTATAATTTATTTTAGAGTTTTGGAAATTGTAAAATAAGTTCATTAGAAATTGTAAAATGGCATGCTACGATTGAATAATACTTTGCCACTGATAATTTCAAATCATTATTTAAGTTCAGATATAAATGCTTTACAACTTGGCTTAATGTGAATAACGTGTGCGAGGGCAGAAGCATTTAATGTTTTAGCACATTTTTATTCACAATATTACATTTTAATCTAAACATAAATTAAACATGCGCTGTGCATGTAGTTCTACCAGCCACAACAGATGTCGCAGTATTAGTTTGGCTTTGTATTGATAGTTACATAGGATATATTGATATTTCATGATATGCTCACCTGTACCGGGTGGCCCCTGTATGATCTGAATACTGGGCATATTTGAACTTATAGCACAGATGCACTGGGTCACGGCCTTCAACTGGCTCGCGTTTAACTGATGCTTCCACTGAAAATATTATCACGTATAGATATATAAGGTGACTAGAAAAAATATTGTTAACCCTCAAATTTTTTTTAGATAGTAAAATTCCAGCTCGCCTTGACATACCGTGTTCTGAGATTAAGATTTTTGTTCTCATTATTTAAATCGTACTATAAGCATTAATAGTAATATACTTGCATATCAAAATGACAAAAATCATTATATTTTTTGATATTTCTTGTAACAAAATCATATGTAAAAAATTATTTCTTGCACTCAATTAACCGGTCATATGCCGGCCGTACGTAACGCGGAATGTACCCTGTCTGCCGCGTAATTTCGCGCACGATTTCTGTTTTTTAGACACCTTTTTGTGATGGTTATATTCATGTAAAAATCAACAATAATCGGTAAAGAAGTTGCAGTTTCTGGTTTCTCAATTAAACAGACTTCAATAATTACTTATATTTCAATAATTACTTATACAATAATTACTTATTCATTAATAATGAAAATAAGTAACGAAATTTACTGTCAGAAATATACGGACATGTTTATCGAATAAAACCATGGAAGCAATAACACTAAAGATATTGTATTTCAATATTTTCATTCTAAATATATCAAAGAATATAAAAATACTTCATTTTAACACTTTTTTAACAGATAAATAACACAATTAATGCGCGGTTCGAAGACGACATTTGAAATGATTTTTTGTCTGGTTTCGAGGCAAATGGGGTTACTTGACAATAATAGAACTCGTTCGTTCATTCAAAAACTTGAGATACAACCAATAACAAGCTTTAAAAACCATAAATGCAGGAAAAAAGGCCGAATAGGCATACGTGTCTAGAGAGTGCAGATCTACGCTCCGACATATGACCAGTTAAAAGAAAAATTCTTTCATTGTAAAGCAACAATGAAAAGTCACACAAAGATGATCCTTTGGTATGTAGTAGAGCTAACGATTTACAAAAATATGACATTCGTAACTCAAAAATGTTTTTTCAGAAAGGTGATATTCTTGCACTCGGGGTGTGACATGATAAAGTCACGCAAATTTAGCTTCATTTATGAAATAAACATGCGAATATATAATGTAGCTAATGAACAGTTTTTATCATATTTTAAAAGTAATCTAGTAAACTAATTCATCGATAATATTTAAGGTTACCTGCAAAGGCGACAAGCTTTGGAACTTTTTAAAAAATATCTCTTTGGGTGAGACTATCATGTTTTTGAGTTCGGAGAATTGCAGGTTGTGGACAGCGCGAACCATGGACATCTCATTCTTGATGGATGTCAGAGGTTTGACGTGAACCAAAGATTGAGACTGAGCTCTTTCAATCAGCTGTGGATCCAGGCGTACATACACAGTCATGACCACTTCTTTGGTTCCTGTTTAAAAATAAAGATTTCATTTAAATATGTATTCTAATCACTACAAAATTAATTAACCATTCATTATATAATAAGGATACCACAAAATATTATGTTTTTAGCCAATTAACTTTCACAGTTAGTTGCGATGGCGTGTCTTTTTGCCAGTAGTGTTTAAATAAAAATATTTTAATGTTTTAACAAATACAATAGTTATTTAAAAATATATATATTTGATTTTAAATATATTACATTTTACATAATTGTAAAAACATTTGGCAGTCACAATAACTAGAAACAATAATGCAGTTTACTTTACAATTGTGTACTTAAAACATTATTTGATTGTAGAACGATGACGGATGTGCAAAAAATTCCATATTGACTTTTTTGGATCGTTAAAAATTGAAAAAAAGAAGCCATCTTATGGTATATAAAAAGTGTATTTTTTCTCAATAATTTTACCGTTGTTATACGAAGTCGGTATAACGAGGGTTCTAATTTGATTTTCGCCATGCCAAAAATGTGCCATGCTATTTCGCCATGCCATTCTCTCATTCACACTCTGTCTCTTTCATTCATTGCGACATACATTCTTCAGATCTATTACAATTATCCACAATACCCTATCAAAGTTGGTGTCATGTATATATGAAGCCCGCCAAATGGGCACGGTTTTCAAGTGTCACATATGCAAGACAGCCGCTAGGAGAGTTTGGCGATTAAAAAAATATTAAATTGAATATTATATAATGTGTACTTTTTCTTTAAAACTAAACTGCCTACTTTCTGGATTACATATCTTCGTATAATGATTATCAAACTTGAGAACTTTAAGAATTTACATACAATACAGCGTGAATGAAAGGGAAAAGATGTGGATCATCACACCACCTTGAATATAATGAAAGAACACGAAAATTACAGAAAAATATTACCCCTATTTCCAACAGGAGCCTTGCAGTCATAGTCATCAATCAATCCCATGAACCAACGAGAAACGCACTTTGGAAGTTCGGGGAAATTCACGAGCAGCAAGATACCATTCCCCATGCGGCTGTGCATAGCCATAATGTCCTTTGCTGTAAGCCAATCGTAGCATCAATGTGACTGCTTAGAAAGATCTCTCAACCAGCAATAATAAATCAGAAATCACAATTAAAGCAGACACAGGTAACATATGAAGTCGGTCTAAGATTGCCCATGCGCAAGTAATGCAGCTTGAATGTGTTTGCTAGTTCCATGTAAATTCATTTCTCCACGAGTTGTGTTGCCAAGAATAATTACAAACAATAAAGTGGATTATTAAAAATGTGGTGGGTACTTACATCGCAATGTAATTTTTGTAATTTTAGTACCCACATATGCTTTGGGGGGCTGGCTACACAAAAGAAAATTAAGCTTCTCACTGCTGGATCTTATCCCCTTGTAGGCGGCAAAGGCTGCTTCCCATACTTCAAGGATTATCAAAGATACAATGGTGCTGAAACAAAGTAAAACAATTAATCTTGTGTACATTTTGGGTCTGCACTCTCTACCTGGGAATTTGCTCAACTTTAAAAAAAGGTTTAATTTGACAATAAAATTAGTAGGTGCTTACCGTTATTATTTTGATGTTTTTTTTATAATTTCCTTAAACAACAAAGGGTTACGTGTAATCAACGATTTAAAAAAAAGGCTTTTTTATTACATTTACTTAAAGTACAATATTTCAAAAAATTTCTGTGAAAATTTCAAGTTGATCCGATGAATAGTTTTAAAGATATTCTATCATAAATATAGGGCCCTATTACACAGGGAGCGGACGGTAGCTGTTACAGACCAGTTCATACCAGAATAATGAAATGCATTGTACTCGATTCTATTTATTATTTTAAAGGCATAAACTGTACAAAATTTATTTTATGGCTTTAGGCCCATTAGGGTAACTGAAATTAAGATTTAGTGTCAGTGTTTCAGCGGCAGTGAAACTGAGCAGTCAATACTTGTGCATGTATGTAAAATATATTTTTTTTAAATATGATGGAACGTAACAGTCAAAAAGAGTTCAAGAGAGCTTTGTTGATCAGGTAACGCTCGAAAAAAGTCAATTTCAAACGTATAACTTGCAGACCAACGTGCTAATGAAAACACTCGAGGAGGCAAAATGACATATAGACAGCAACAAATCAAAGTTTTAGAAGCTTGCACATCGGTAGAAGGTATTATATGATCCAGCAATAGAGGACCCTATGTAAGTAACTTAATAAATCTTAAATATTTATTTTTTAAGAATAAAACTTCAAACGCGTCTTTCTCGAAACTACATTTTCAAAGAAAGCGACTTGCTATATTTTAAAAATTACTCGATGGATTTAAATGAAATTTATATTGCATATTTAAGGCAGTATAAAGTAGTGCTCAATCGAAGGATTTTTTTTTGGCCAAACTTTTTTTTATTATAATTTAAACAATTAACGGGTGCTTTTTACTTAAAATTCATAAATTAACTTTCAGAGGCCACCACTTTGTTGACCATCCACCACCATAAATTTGAAAAAAATAAACAAAAAAGCGCTAAGCACTAGATATATTATTAATCCAATATTTTTTTATTTGATTAACCGGTCGGGTGCCGGAGTGCAGATCTGCGCTCCCTAGACACGTATGCGAATACGGCCTACTTTGGTATCTGATAATAAACAACAGACACAATGATGCTGCTTGGTACCCACCTTCATTACCAATTAATTTAGAGAAATGGGATTATCCATCAGCCATATTGTTTACTATTTATGACTTTACAACTTTCAATTGCCTCGGATCCCGAATACAGAGACAATACTTAATGATTTAAAGGTTAAAGTACGTTAATGTGCCACCTTAAATCAAAAAGATTACACAACAGTTCAAAAAAAACTTGATAATGTCTATTTTATAATGCCTCTAACTACCCACAACTCCTTAAATACATGAATACTTACTCAGAATAGACCTCGAAGTTTCTGTAAGTATACATCATTACGGGAATATCATTCTTAGATTCGTGAAATATTGGCGGAAGCGTGTCATCATGCCGCATGTACTCCTCTAGCCACGAGGGATTCCAACGGATCACGTGAGACAGGAATGTTTTGTGATATTCCGGCAAGTAAATGTCATTCCGATCCATACTACTCGACATATATGATGACGCTCTGGCACTGTCAGAGATGTATATGTTGCCCATTATAGACATGCTTCTTGGAGTTTGTCTTCTACAACTTTCATCCACATAACCGATTATAGAACGCGAACGCTCCATTTTACGTACATTATCAAAACTTCTGCTGTGTATAGTTTCGGGTGTTAACGGTGGCCTCTGCATTACTATCGGTACATTGGAAGGTCTTCTTTCAAAGGCGTTGTATGGTTCAGTGGTTCTAGAATTGTCAGATTCGTACGACTTCACTTCACAACTGGGTTCTGGTGTAGGAGGCTCACTTGTAATAACTGCAGGAGCCTCTCCATTTGCAAGTCTTTTATTATTATCAGGAATAACAGAATACAAAGAATAAGAACGCTTCCTCAGCTTGAGGGTTAACCTCTCTGTATCTTTTGGCAGGGGTCCAACATCTTTCTCTGAATTGTTTGTTGCGACCCGGGGACATTTCAGGTTAGAATTTCTCGATTTGAGTGTGGGTAATGGCTCGGTAACCGGAATAGGAGTCTCCGGGGAACCAGCAGTCTTGGAACGAGTGCGAGGTGACCTCCGAACGGGGGGTAGTGGATCGATAAATATGGTCTGCCTTCTTTTTGGAATTTTTTTTTCAACCTCTGCAATAAACATGACATTGTAATTATGAATACTTAATTACAGATAAAGGCAATAAATCCATAATTACGATTTTAAGATATTGATAGAAATGTTAAAATATATACGAGGCGTATCCAGAAAGTAAGTGTACTGAGGCTCTCACGTCCGAATGAATTTTATTTTCGACATGTTGGCTACACTTACGTGTAGCCTGACTCTTCCCCTCCGCAACGAGACCGGTTCGAATAAATACGCGGCGTCATCCGTTATCTCGTTTGGAAGGGAAAACCTCCGTTTGAGGTTTATAATGAGGTGAAAACTGCATATGGTGATAAAGCTATGAATCGTACGAGTGTGAACAAGTGGTATCGCAAGTTTAAAAATAGTCATACGTCTGTACATGATGATCTGAGGAGCGGAAGACCTTCAATTGTGACCGACGAAATTGTGGAAAAAATCGAAAATACGCTCCGTGACGATCGCAGATTGACTGTGGATGAACATTCTGTGATGTTTCCACAAATCTCCAGATCTCCACTACACAAAACCATCACAGAAACTCTCGGATATGGGAAACTGTCCGCGAGGTGGGTCCCAAAACAGCTGACAGACCAACACAAGTTGAATCGAGTGGACAAGAATTTTTGAGGCGCTGAAAACTTCATGGAGATGAATTTCTCTGCTCCATCATTACTGGAGATGAAACTTGGGTTGCACGCTACACGCCTGAAACCAAAAGGCAGTCTCAACAGTGGCGTCACACCTCTTCACCCTCCGCCAAAAAGTTCAAAACCACAACTTCAGCCAAGAAAATCATGTCATCTGTGTTTCGGGACTGTCAAGGCATAATTTTGATTGAATATCTGCCTCAAGGGGAGACCATCAACACTGCAAGATACTGTGAGACCCGGCGATTCAGAACAAGAGGAGAGGCATGCTGACAAAGGGGTCTGCCTGCTGCACGACAATGCCAGACCACACGGCCAACGCCACGAAGGAACTGCTGGCCTCGTTTAAATGGGATGTCCTGAACCACCCCGCGCATTCCCCTGACCTAGCACCTTCAGATTATTATCTCTTTACCTCCCTGAAGCTGCACATAGGTGGAAAAGGGTTTTCAACCGACGAGGAGGTAAAGGAGGAGGTGGAGAAGTAGACAAAGGGGTTGGCGGGAAACTACTTCGAGGAAGGCATCAAAAAGTTGATACCCCGCTTCACCACCTGCATTGAGAGGAATGGCGACTTTGTCGAAAAATAGCTTACATGTGCACTACGGTAATCATGTAATATTGTTTAAATAAAAAATCTTGTAACCTATAAAAATTCAGTACATTTACTTTCTGGATATGCCTCATATATATATATGAGGCATATTTAATTTAATTTAATTAATATTTAATTTAATTCATAATGCATATATATATCCATTAAATTTATTTTTTCATCAGAATAAATACAGTCAAACTCAGTTATAACGAGCGCGACGGGACCAATCAAATTTGCTCCTTATAGCTGAGACTCCTTATATCCGGGATAGGTAAATTTCACTTTCTAAATTTTTTTGATTGTGTTATGTTATTTTCAAGAGCAACCAAATAAACATCCTTATTTTTCCAGAGCAATGAAACTGTATAGATGTACCACTATAAATTGGCGTGCGAGGGAGGGCACCCCTGTCGCGTAACAGAAGTTACCAGAGTAAATTTATTACACAATACATAATGTACTGAATATCCGGTGACCGGTGTCAGAGCCTTTTAGAACTTGGAACTTTTAGAGCCTTGGAATAGAAATTTGGTCAGGTAACAGCGCGCTCCGCGGCGGCCGCTCTATCTGTCAAACTGTCAGACGTTAATATCGGTCCATTATTTGCTTTTTCAGCTTCGCAAAACTTTAATACTTCATTGGCAATTGTTCTTGCACCATCCCGGACTGTTTTGGATGTTTTGGATATAATAATTCAGTGTATATTGGTAATCAAGATGACACAGCTCGCACTCAAAGACGAGAATGAACTGAATGACAGGGCGAGGGGTTACCGCCGGGTGCGGGCGGGGAGGTTTCTAGTTCCAATGTCGCCGCACGCCAATTTACGTTGGGCAAGCAATAGAAGACGATAGTAAAAACTTTTTACTGGCGCCGCGTTCTATTTCACATATAATTTTGACTTTTTCGCGAACCGAGAGACACTTTCGTTTGTTAGTGGACATGTTTCCGATAGAACAATACGTGTTTAACTGATTAGGCTTTTAAATGCTAATAAAGTAAACTGCATAAAATAAACTGTCACTTCATCAATATTCTCGACCTTCAGTTCGTCCTTTGATTAGGAGTGCCTATGAATGAACTAATGTTTGCCTGCGCACGTGGCATTTTCGGACACGCGAGTTTGTGTACATCATAAAATGAACCCTAATTAAGGCGAGCCGCTTTTAAAGCAAAGTGAACAAGTTCATTGTAATGAGTACCTAATTATTTGTTTTTTTTCTGTAACCTAAGCAAATATGTATGGAGTTTCTAAAATTTGCTCCGTATATCCGGGAATCGCGCTCATTATAACCGAGAACGATTGTATGGGAATATGCGCAAATCAAAACTAATTCACAGTATTGCTCATTATAGCCGAGATCTCCTTATATCCGAGCTCGTTATAACCGAGTTCGACTGTACTATTTTATAGCTTTTTTTATTTTTTCAATCAAGTGCAGCGAATCTTTCATTATTTACCTGAAACCAGGGAGGTACACATTGACATAGAGCGCTGCCTTTTACCCAAGTTACTTTTCAAATTATCACTTCCTGAAACATAATTAAAAAATGTATCTTTGAGTCAAGAATGTTTTACACAACAAAATGTATAACTTAAAAATGTGACAGAGAAGAATGAAATAAATAAATAAAAGAGAAACTGACCACGCAGCAGACAAAATATGAATTTGAGAGGAAGAAGCCTGGGCTAGGTTCTGATTATACATCTTTCGGAACTTCTTGACTTCTCCCCGCAATCATTGTATTAACTGCTTATCAATATTTTTAATAATACAGAACGTATCTATGTTATAGCAATACCTGAAAAAGTCACCCGTTTATCCTTCACTAAGGTAACATCCGGAACCTTGAAATCAGCAAAAGTCCCCAGTTTCTTCTTTGTAGGAACAGTTTTTGCGTTTTCAACAATTTTCTTATAACATGTTGTATTTGGCTCTTTTTCTTCGCGAGGGGACGGATTTAGTTTAATTTTTTTATTACTTTCTTTTGATTTCTGCGAAACTCGCTTATTACTTTCGTTTATTTCTATTTGTGCATCGGATTTCTGCTGAGATGTTCTAGAAATTTTGGATTTCTGTTGCGACACTTTATTCGACTCCACCGGCTGCTTTTTAACAGATGATTTTTTCTGGTCTGTTTCATTAGTCTTTTCTGATTTCTTTTTCCCAGGTGACTTCTGGCCAGCTTTATCAATAGTTACATTTAATTTGTTTTGATTAATTGATTTTGGTCGTCCTCTTTTACGCCTTTCCTCTAATTTAAATTCTGCGGATATCTTCTCCCGTACTCTCGCTATGGTATCTTCTAATTGTTGTTGTCCAACTGATTTCCTCTTCATTCTATCCGTACTTTTTTCTAATATCTTCTGTCCCGGTGTTAACGCTTGTTCTCCGTCATTGGTTTCATTTAAATCCATGTTGTCAGTTGACTTTGGCTTTAATCTTGGATCGTTTTTATTAAATTCCTTATTGTCAGTTGGCTTTGGCTTTAACCTTGGATCGTTTTTATTAAATTCCATATAATCAGTTGACTTTGGCTTTAACCTTGGATCGTTTTTATTAAATTCCATATTTTCAGTAGATTTTGGCTTTAACCTTGGATCGTTTTTATTTAATTCCATATTTTCAGTTGATTTTGCTTTTAACCTTGGATCGTTTTTATTTAATTCCATATTTTCAGTTGATTTTGCCTTTAATCTTGGATCATTTTTATTTAATTCCATATTTTCGGTAGATTTTCTCTTTAACCTAGGATCGGTTTTATTTAATTCCATATTGTCAGTTGACTTTGGCCTTAACCTTGGATCGTTTTTATTAAATTCCATATTTTCAGCTGATTTTGACTTTAACCTTGGATCATTTTTATTTAATTCCACATTTTCAGTTGATTTTGGCTTTAACCTAGGATCTTTTTTATTGAATTCCATATTTTCAGTTGATTTTGCCTTTAACCTTGGATCGTTTTTATTTAATTCCATATTTTCAGTTGATTTTGCCTTTAACCTTGGATCGTTTTTATTTAATTTCATATTTTCGGTTGATTTTGGCTTTAACCTTGGATCATTTTTATTTAATTCCATATTTTCGGTAGATTTTCTCTTTAACCTAGGATCGGTTTTATTTACTTCGATATTTTCGGCTGATTTTGACCTTGGATCAGTTTTATTTAATTCCATATTTTCAGTTGATTTTGGTTTTAACCTTGGATCGGTTCGCTTTAATTCTACATTTGTGGTTGATTTTGATTGAACTTTTTCATCATTTTCCTCTAGTTTTTTACTTCCTATTGATTTTGGGCTATCTTCTCTGTTAGTTTCCACTATTTCCTTAAATCCAGATGACTTCAGCTCCACTCTTTCAGTAGTCAAGTTGATGTTTTGATTAGATAACTTTGATTTTTGTACATCTAATTCTAAGTTTCCAATTGAATTCTGCTTTCTGATAAGCTTAGCTTCTTTTATTTTATTTGTTGCACACTCAGGCATCTGTTTTTCTTTTTGTTCATTTGATGTCTGCTGTACTTGGTCATCATCTAACTTACTGCATTCTATTGACTCCTGCTGTGCTGGTTCATCAGCTAACTTACTGCATTGTATTGACTTCTGTTGTACAGTTTCAGCAGGTACTCCATTATGTTTGTTAGACATATGTTGTACAGTTTCAGCAGTTATTACATTATATTTGGTAGAAATCTGTTGTACAGTTTCAGCAGGTATTTCACTATGTTTGGTAGATATCTGTTGTTCTTCAGCAGGTATTCCATTATATTTGGTAGATATCTGTTTTACAGTTTCAGCAGGTATTCCATTATGTTTGGTAGATATCTGTTGTACAGTTTCAGCAGGTATTCCAGTATGTTTAGGAGATATCTGTTGTACAATTTCAGCAGTTATTCCATTATGTTTGGTTGATATCTGTTTTACAGTTTCAGAAGGTATTCCATTATGTTTGTTAGATATCTGTTGTACAGTTTCAGCAAGTATTCCATTATGTTTGGTAGATATCTGTTGTACAGTTTCAGCAGGTATTCCATTATGTTTGGTAGATATCTGTTGTACAGTTTCAGCAGGTATTCCATTATGTTTGTTAGATATCTGTTGTACAGTTTCATCAAGTATTCCATTATGTTTGGTAGATATCTGTTGTACAGTTTCAGCAGGTATTCCATTATGTTTATTAGATATCCGTTGTACAGTTTCAGCGGGTATTCCATTATGTTCAGGAGATATTTGTTGTACAGTTTCAGCAGGTATTCCATTATGTTCAGGAGATATTTGTTGTACAGTTTCGATAGGTTTCTGTCGTCTTTCTTTACTGAAAACTTTTTTGGTAATTTCGTCTAATATCTTTTGCGCATCTGGGTCTGACTGGGCTGTAATTTCTTTGAACACATTTAATTGAGAAGGATTTGGATTTATATTATGTATTTCCTGCAATTGTTTTTCCAGCAGTTCGCGAAGCAGATCTCTTTTTTGGGTTGTATCTGAACATCCTGATTTTATTACAGAAAAGAAATTTTTTTCTGTCATCAACTTAAAACAGTACTCCTCGTTTAAATCCGTCATCATACTTTTCGGTCTTCCAAAAGAAATAATATCATCCTCTAACAGCAGACAAAATTGTCCAGGTGGGACCCTTTCATCATTGATGAAGGTCCCATTTGTGGTCTGCGGAAATAAAAAAAATATAGAGTTTAACTGTGCAGAAGGGAGCGTGAAGGGAGAAAAAGATGGGCAAGCGATTCACATGTTAAATAGCAGATTTATATATGAAAAAAGAATTCAGAGGATACTGTTAATTGTTAGGCCTTACTTTGTTTTCGGTCTCTTGAGGATTTATTAATTTGTTTGTGATAAAATATTTAAAACTGTAAAATAAATAAACAAAACAAAATCATTGAACAATGAGTTTTTCCACTAGATATTTGTAGCATTCAACTTATTAGTTTTTTTCCAATTCCTTTGAGACTCAATGGACTTGTTAAGAAATAGATATAAATTATTTATAGTAATAAGATATTATATAGACCTATTACTGATTTACTGAGTAATTAATACATTTATTTCTTTCTTACAGTACCGAGAAAACACAAACTGTTATCATCGACAGCTAGGCTGCTTCATCATGTACTGTCCTCTCAGGCATGGTGCAAAGATTCTATCAATTCAATATCAGGATTCTTTTTTTTTTGAAAAAAATATGAGAGACACAAGGGGTCTATGAAAAATAACATCATTTAGATAGTAATAAATAGAAGAAATATATGGAAGAAATATATAAACTTTTTTTTTTAGTTGTCTGTGCTGTGTATATCTGTGTATGTTTGTCTCTTTTTTTTAAGTTAGTTGTCTACTTCTATGTACATCTCAGTATGTTTGTTCTTTGGTGTGTATTTTGTGGAAAATGCTGGTAAGTTTGGTCATAGTTGCAATGTCATCATTTCGCGGATGACCTTAAGCTATTATTATCATGTAAAAAGACAATTATACATACAGAAAATTCTAACAACATTTCATAAAAAATATAAACAATCTGCAAATTATGCCCGAAAGACTACATCTAACTAGAGCAAAATATAATAAAACGGTTCCTAAAATGAAAACAACTTTTGGCCAAAGACTATTCAGTCTCCAAGCTCCTAGAATATATAACCTACTTAGAAAAAATATTCAAACCAGCAGTAATACCAAAAAATTCAGAGTAAACCTATATATATTCTTTTCAATATGGGTAACACTGAAAAGAAATTAATGGAAATTATAAAATAAAACTCTTTAGTAAAATGACTATTATCATTTTTTTTTTCTCTTCTTCGTTTCAAATATTTATAAAATTATATCTTATTTGGAAAACTACTGTTTAAAGATTAATTAATGTTCAATATTGCAATATATTTTTGTAGGTGTTTTAGTTTTAGCTAAAATACCAAGTCCATGTAATGTATTAATTTAATATAATGTATTTATTTAATTTAACTTTTTATTGTATTAATTTAATTAAAATATTTGTATTGTATAAACCTAATTTAAATTTTTATAATGTACTTATATACATGAACTCTAAATTATTCATTAATTATACTAATGAGTACCTGTAGTTAAATTTTGTGTTTTAAAATGAAATATGTAACTTGCCTTAAAACAGGCCTGCCTAGTTGGGTAGTTACATATTTTATTGTAAGATTGTGTGATAATTTATTATTGTATAATTGTATTTGTAATGTAATGTAATATAATAAATAAATAAAAATCTCTTCAAAAATCATTACTATTTTGGGTTGAGGATATTTCCCAAGGGGAGACACCAATTTAATGTCTGTTCTGGAATACCAATTTTCAAGAAGTCTGTCTATGGTTCTATTAATTTAAAACCAGAAAAATTAGAAATAAAAGGTCTAACGTAAAGAATTTTAGTTCATATTTCAATGTGTCATGGTGTGTTAAAGAGTTAAGGTCGTTATTACGGTCGTTAGACATATTTAACTGTAAATAGTTGCGGATATTTTATACGAACCGTATGTTTTTCCGAGAAACGATTCTCGATGTTTCGTTGAATGCTTATTCAACGCCATCAGGAGGACGACCTTCACCCGTTTTAGGTAGTGTAAAAGATAACACACATTCGAGTCTCCAGGTGTATACAGAGTGCCATGCGACTGTGGAGCGTTCTACATAGGACAAACCAAACGCAATATCGCTACACGATTGAAGGAACATATTGGAGCAATTAAAAACAACAACTCCAATACATCAGCAATCTGCGAACATGCATCCAAAGGAAATCTCTGTCACTTCATCAGATTTGACAAGATAAAAATCTTATCAACAGAACCGCACCTTATACCCAGATTAGTGAGGGAGTCCATTGAAATATACAAACATCCCAATTTCAATAGAGATGACAGTTACAAACTATCAAGTATTTGGCGCCCTGTTCTTACGACATTGATTCAACCCTTGAGAGACGTCGCAGTAAAGTCTGCCGACGTAACTAGTACATATTGCACACTGGCGACCTCTATTGTAGAAGAAGTGAACACTCCACAATAAAGTGCATATAATTTGCGCCCTCGAAAGCAGTAATCAGTCTGCCCTCTACCTCCGCGGGTAAATAATAATTGAAAAAGCATTCAACGAAACATTGAGAATTGTTTCTCGGAAATACATATGGTTTATATAAAATATTTGCAACTATTTACAGTTAAATGTGTCATGCTGTGATTGTTTATACAATAAATATACATCTATAAACTTAAAGTTATTTTTTAAATTAATATTAAAATACGCACGTGGTTATCTCTGATGTAAACGGGCTTTTTTTCTCCAGAAACAATGACAGCATGCTTTTTGGAAACGGCAAGATTAGTACATACTATGAACGCAGTAACGTCACGCCCAACAGATGAAAGGCCATTTTTTATATAATGCCTCGTTGGTGTTGAGCACTGACGCACCAAATACCAGTCTGTTTGATTAGACATGATGGTTCGTCAACTGGAATAAATAATTTAATTAATGAAATATTTTTACACTTTATATCATTTAAACATTCAGTGTTCTGTAACAATCTTCTTGAAACATTCAAGAAACTCCAGAATGTTTCACCTTCTAAACATCTGTGGAATTCATACCACAATGCAGAAAAACCACCAATCTAGGCCACTCAGACACACAGTGGCAAGGAATGCTACATAAGCAAATAGAGGCACGAGTAAGACACGCGTGGCCGACAGGTCATTGCACCATCAGCATTTCGGATGATTTCTTCACAGCCGCACTCCAAGACTCATTTGTTCGTAAATTATATAAAAGAGGCAAACGCCTTAGGCAGGCATGTCAGTCCTATGTAGACCTCCGGTGGGTGGCCGGTATCTATCATTGTCTGTATAATTATACTCATGTATATTTTGTACTTGTTTTATCAAGTTAATAAATCATCAAATATTCTATACTTGTTTTATCAAGATAATAAATCATCAAATATTCTATGCCTTTGGAGCTTTTCCATTGCATGACGGTGGTGACCAGAAAAAGCAACTGCTCCAAACCTTTCCAAACCACCCAAACATCTATTGGTGTTCTAGAATGTTCCATAACATTAGATAGTATTTTATAACGTTTCATGATGTTCAAAAATGTTTTTTACAGTTTGCTCTAGCACCAATATACAAATGTATTCAATTTTGAATACCCGCCATTTTGAAACAAGATGGTGAACCAAACTGACTAAAAAATACAGACAAGGTATTCAATAATCCAATGAGTACTGCGGAAGTTACATACATGTCTACAAAATGCATTGAATAATATATATTTGTATGTGTAGGCTATTTTTACAAAAATGTGGGTTTTTATTATTCATTTACATCAGAATGTATATGACTTTTTTTAGGGCGATAACTTAGATAGAACCATTGTTCTTATGTAAAAGTAATAAACTGAACATTATTTAAAATAATTAAGAAAATATAAGCTTTAATTGACAGGCCGCGGCCAAAAAAATATTAATAAAGTTATAGGTTTTTAAAAATGCAAGAAACTTTTTCGTTTTTGGTGATTTTAAAACACTCATATAAAGAGATGATTTTAAAACACTTTATTCATATAGAGATGATTTTAAACAATATATTGTATTTATATCCGCACGTTGAGTCTTCATTTAACTATTAAAATGATACATTTTTTATTAAAAACACGTTAATTATTATTTTAAAATAAAAATTCTAATGTATGAAAAATGACATTGTCATAAACCGGAATGCCGATGGCTGTGGCAGAGGCTGAACGTGTTTATATAGCCGAATATTCCTTGTCATTTATTTCACTATTAATCGTACTTCTACGCCAAATTTTACATTTATATGAATTATTATATTATACACTCAAGAGCAATTGATATCTGTCAAAACTGTATAAATAAAATAAATAAATATAATAAGGTTTTATATGAATTTTTCGAACGGTTTCATCCTTTTTAGCTTTGACACGCATCAAAAATTCAGTCTTGCTATGTTTAGTCCAGCTTCAAAAATTCAAGATTCCATTTGAGTCAAAATACAGACTATATGCTGTGCACATGCGCGTTGGCGTCTGTATGTAATTATTTTTCGTTTAATATTACGGTATACATTGTGATTTCAAAAGTATTTCAGAATTATGAATATGTTTTTTTAATTCTATACAGTAAGTAATAATTCGACGTAAATAAAAATAGAAGAGAATTTTTCGAATGTTAAAATAATAAACATTTTGACATACGTGGCTTACGCATGGGCGTAATTTTTTTGTGATTGTCATATTACGATATGCATTGATTTAAAAAGGAGTTCAGATTTATTAATATGTTTCTTAAATTCTTTACAGAAAATAATAATTCGACTCAAATATACAAGCATTTGTCAAAAGTTAAAATAATTTTGACACAGATAATAGGGATGCCTGGGTATTCCACTGGCGCTCGAAATCGAAGAATATACAACCATCTCTTTTTATCAAAACTTTAATGTTTTAGCGACGTGTACGTAAATATGTGACAAAAGTGAAATATTTATTCAATTTACGCTCAGATGGCATCTCGCGCACGGCTTAAAAGCGCATGATCTACCAACATTATTTGACAGATTCGATAGTTTGCGAAACGGATGTCCAGCCTTAAGAAAGATCATTATAACCCACAGAAGATGTGTCAAGAGAGCTTCTACAAAGTATACTAAATCTTCAATCAAAATCTAACAACCGCATTACAAAACTAAATTATGACCATTATTTTTTTAGAATACAAAATAGAGATCAAATTATGAGGAAAGTTTTGGAAACATTGTATGTACTAAATTTTGGTGCGATTAAAAATATCTAAAATAGGCTGTAAAACAAAAAAAAATTATAATTAAACAGATTTACTTAGTTCATCACCACTTAATTTTTGGTAAAAACTAACCGGTTTCAGAAACATCGTTTCTTCGTCAGAGTATACTTAATACTAATTAAACTTTACAAATTCTGAACAATTATAGCTCGGTGTCAAGTGTCCAAATGGGGGTAAATAGTGGGGGGTGCGAACGAAACGGGTGATATTCATTATTATTTATTGATTTCTTAATTTCTAGGGCTTCTTAATTATTTAAATGTCTACTTTAACTATGAATGAGAAGAATATTGACTCCTGTATTTTTATCAAAACTTTTCATTTTTTATACTCTATAATATGATTGGCAAATTCGGAAAAAGTTGAATTATTTAAGCATCTTATATGATCTTTAATCTTAATATCAAAATTACGACCAATTTTTCCAATATAAAAAGAGGGACAGTCATTACATTTTAGTTTACAAACACCGGAGTGAGTCAATTTGTGATCTTTATCTTTAACATTTCTCAGAAAGTTACCAATATTATTATTTTTATACAAACCTTTGAAAAATTGTTAATATATAAAATTCTATGCCATTGTTTAATATCATCGTTATTTTTACAATTATTTAATAAAAATTTATATGTGGCTATTTTATTCAGTTTTTTCTCTAGAATTTTATCAATCAAATTATGAGATTAACCATTGTTTGTAACAATTTGTTTTATTATGGACGGCTCAGTAAGAAAATTAATACCAGACAATGGGATGTTAACAAGTCAGTGTATCATGGAATGGAAGGCGAAATGTTTATGTGAGATCGGGTGGTTGGACGTGTTGTGGATTATTGTGTCAGTATATGCAGGTTTGCAATATGCATTAAATTCAATTTTATTGTTACTGATTGACAGAGTTAAATCTAAAAAGTTTAATGTGGCATTATTTCCAACCTCAATTGTATGTTGTATTTGGCGATGAAAAGAATTTTAAAAAATTACGAAAAGTGTAAAATTGACGTTCAGATCCTGTCCAAATACAGAAATCGTCTAAATATCTCTTTTGAATTTTGGGATTTAGAATTTAAAATCTTTGTTTCTAAATTATCCATAAAAATATCAGCGATTAAGGGGCTGGTAGGCGCTCCCATTGTGAGTCCTTCTTTGTGTTGATTATAACGTTACCGTATTGAAAGTAATTTTGATATAAAAGTTAGTTAATTAATCTTCTAATATCGTTAGAAAGATCGTAATTTTGAAATTTTAAGTAATTCAGAAACAATTATTTTGCTTTCGGAGACAGGTACATTGTGGAATAAATCTACAACATCAAAAGAAAAAAGCTTAGCATTACTAAATCATCAATTAGTTGAAAGGAATTTTCAATGACATATTTGGGGAGAAACACATTATTGTTATTAACAAAACTGGTTATTAATGACGATAATTTAAATAAATTTGGAATATTACGGGAAGAAACTATAGGTCTAATGGGGGTATTTATTTTATGGATTTTGAGAAAACCATATAATTTTGGTGCTTTTGAGTTTTTTGGTATAATGTTATCATTTTTAAAAATATCGATTTACAAGATTTTAAAGCACTATTAATATTTTCTTTGAATTTATTTGTGGGGTCCTTAGGTAAAATTATCACTATCTATGAAGTCTTTCACTTTGTTATGGTAATCGTTTTTGTTCATTATAATAACAGTATTTTCCTTGTCTGCTTTTGTGAACACTAGTTCTTCTTCTTTAAGTTTATTCTTAATGTTCTTCATGTAGATGGTCTCTGTATTGTCTTAATAGAATTTTAGGAATTTCTCTCTTAATGACTTCTGCACTTCTGTTTGCAAAGGTTTTAGGAGTATTTACTAAGGCTGTTTCCACATCGACAGCAATATTTCCCACTGCAAATTCAATATCACATTTACTGTAGAAAAGGTTATATTTTAAACCTTTCGATAATAAATCCATCTCTTCTAGAAGGAATTGATGTGAAGAAAGGTTTTTACTCGGTCGTGAAATTTATGTGAAGTTTTCGCTGGGTTTTTATCTTGAGGTTTACCGAGCTTACAAAGATTTTTCAACTTTTTGTTTAAGGTCAAATGTTTTTTATAAGCTTTTATGGATTCGAACATTCATACTTTATCGTCTAATAAATCGAACTCTACGGAATGTAGTTCCGTATGAATAAACTTAAGTTTGAGTTTAATTTCGTTTCGGCATTTAAACGCATTTTTTAAATCTTCGTTGAGCCACGCCACTTAAGCTTATGTCATGGATGAAGTAGATACTGCAATTTTGTTGAACATGGCGCTTATGTAATTTGGGAGCACTTTACACTTTAGACACTGTTGATAAAAGTATATATTTGCACATATTATTCTGTATTTTATTGTAAAGTTTTTGTACATTTTACCTTTTTAGGCCGACTTGCTCATTTTATACTATTGTATTTTGCTATCACTTTGTGGTTATTCATTATAAATATAATTAAACAAATCTACTTAGTTTATCACCACTTAATTTTTGGTAAAAACCAACCGGTTTCGGAAACAAGCTTCCGTCGTTCCTTCGTCAGGTCCTTCCTGACGAAGGAACGTTGTTTCCGAAACTGGTTGGTTTTTACCAAAAATTAAGTGGTGATAAACTAAGTAAATTTGTTTAATTACATTTATAATGAATAACCACAAAATAATAGCAAAAGACAATAGTGCAAAAAAAAAAAGTTGACTTGCCAGTGGATATTATTTCCAAAGGCACGAGTGACCACTAAAGATGCAGTAAAATAACTAAATATGGTGGAGGTTTTGCTTTTTAAGTTTGTTATGAAAATGATAACAAATCCAAATGGAACAATCCATTGTACACGTGCATACAATGTAAGCAATCTTGGAATGCAAGGAATCACATTTCAGCAATGTAAACACTCCTCGGTCAACACTCCGGTGGGCGTGCCGCGGCACACACACTGCAAATATTACTTTCTTGGGTGTCATTATAGATAGAGAGCGTGTGATCTAGATTGAAGCTTATACATATCAGTTTTTGTTCAGTTGTAAAATGACCGTCTACCAGTGGCGTGCAGCGCATACAAGCAAAAAAGCTGTGCATTAGTAAAGATTCTGGAAAACAAATATTAATTAAATAATCCTTATCTTAAGAAAAAATTGATTTAAAATTCTAGCTGTAATTCGTACTATGGCTAGACGTTTTATTTTTGACGTTTCCGTTTAACGTGACGTATCTGGTTCTTTTTCCGATTTAAAATTCAAGCCGTAATCTACAAGATATAAAAAAAAGAATCTTTGGTTGACATTTACTCTTAAAATTTAAGTCCTTAACTTTTAATAATCAGTCTGTTTAAGAGATCACATGAAGATTCCTCAGGAAAAACAATGAATGTAAAGAAATTTTTATTTTGAGAAACAGTTTTTAATAGCTTCAAAGTTTATATGTATTTCTTTAACTTTATGCTCCTTTTATATAAATATTGAATCAACTTATAACTTTATAAACATGTTCTTTGACTTTACTTAAAAATGTGCACATTAACAACAATGTTTTTGGCATTCGGCGGGCGGACATTTCTGTTTAATGTGATGGATAAACATATAAATTGAACTATTACAGCTGACCACAATGATTTTACCGTATATGTCAGCTATACTCTAAGTGTGTTCCGCAGAACCCTAGGGTTCCGCGAGAATTTAGAAAAAAAATTCAAAACACCTCTCTCTGGTCGACCGTTCTATTATACTTCCCATTAGTTAGGTTTTTTCTTTTTTAATATCTTCTATTATTATACTTGTTATGTAAGTAAGTAATAAGTAACTGTTACATGGTACTTTTATTATGCTTATTAATAAAGAATACACTTTTAAAAACTATTGTTTTATTGTAGGGTTCCGTCAAGTATTTCGCTTTCCAAAAGGGTTCCGTCACCAAAAAAGATTGAGAACGGCTGATATATGTAATACTCCAGTATCTCCAATTCTAATTTATTGTATAAAATAATACCCAGAAAAGTCGACAGATGGCAGTGCCATCTAGTAACGACCGCAGATATTTAAATAAAACCTGTAGAATTTTTAAAATACAATCTATTAACGACTGCGAAAGTTTTTTTGGATATATATCAATAAAAATCAAGCCATAAATATCGTGATTATACATCCGCGTATATATATCCTCGAACCCTGCTTTAAACTGCATATTTTATTTCCAGGGATTGTCGAATTTACACTACAGAAGCTTCACTGTTAGCCACTAATACTGCATCGTCTGCGTATAGTAGGCAGGATATGGTTAGTCTGTCCATTTTCGCTCCAACTTGTAGTTCCTTCAGTTCTTCAATATTCAGTAGCGATAAATATTGTTTCTATTTCAAGAGCAGGTGTTTTATATAAAATATATATGTATCAGCAAAATTGGATGAAAACAAATCAATTCTTACATTCTTAAGGCGGCACATTCACTGCAAATGCATATTTCGGCATTTTTTTTACAAAAATGTGGGTTTTTATTATTAATTTATATCAGAATGTATACTCTGGACTGCACTTTTTTAGGGCAATAACTTAGATAGAACCTTTGTTCTTATATAAAAGTAATAAACTGAACATTATTTATAATAATAAAAAGAAAATTTAAGCATTAATCGACAGACCACGGCCAAAAAAATCGTTATTAGTGTACGGGGCGGCGCAAAGTTTTAATGAATATTTATATGTACGCATAATGTTTTTTTTATACGTATGAAGTATACTTCATTATCTAGAATCAGTACTAAGGAAATTAAGAAATATTTAATATTAATAAAGTTATATAATTAATGTTTTAAATATGCAAGAAATTTTTATGTTTTTCTTGATTTTAAAACGCTTTTTAATTATATAAAGAGACGATTTTAAACAGTATATTCTATTTGTTCCCGTATTTTGAAGCTTTACTCACAAAATTAAATTTAGTTTTTTTTTTTTTTTAATAAAAACACCTTAATTATTATTTAAAAATAAAAATTCGAAAGTATGAAATGTGACAATAAATAACGTAATTATAAAACAGAATACCGTCGGTGCTTAATATTTTTGACCTTTTTATTTAAGGGGTTACACCACCTGCACATTTTAAAAATATATTTTTTCATTATCTTATAGTTCTAAGAATAACTTGAGTCATCACTCATTCAAAAATTCCAAAAATTGGCTGAGTTATAGCAATTTAAAACTAGCATGGTAGGTAAATTTTTAAATGCCTCAGCAAAGAGACCACACAAGCAGGCACAAGGATTAGCACAGCAAAAACCAAAATTGTGGTAATCGGCAGAAATGAACAGCATTGCATAATCAAGACTCGAGGTCTAGATCCAAACATGTTAACTCATTCAAAAATATTGGTATTCAAATGAGGCATGATGGAACAAAGAAATTATTAAATGATAGACTCGGTTACCAGCGTTCCATGATCACTGTACAGCTGGGTAATAAGAGAGCAGATCTCGACAGCAAAACAATACCGGCTTTTCAAGTCAGTATATGCTCCCACCTGGCCACCGACTGTGGATACTGAAGAAGAGAAATCGGTTGAAAATCCAGGCTGCAGAGATGAGATACCTAAGATGAGTAGCGGGGGTGACGTTAACAGTCAAATCAGGAATGATATCATCCAAGAGGATTTTAAGATGAATCTGCTGCTATTCTAAATAGAAAAATCTCAGCAAAATTGCCTTGGATTAATTTTTCATCAGTGGCAAAGAAGAATAATGCCTGTGGGTCGACCCAGGAGAACAAAGACAAATGGAGAAACTCTGCGAAGAAAGGTTGAACTACCAGCGGCCCCAAGTAACCGACACAGCGCAGACAGAGAGCACTGGAAGTTCTGTCCGAGCGACTGGCCCCCGATCCGATTAGGATAAAAGGAATGAAGAAGTTATTTTTGCATATTATTGTTTATTGACAGATGCGGATGAATGGAGTCAAAACTTTAATGATTTAAAAGTTAAAGTACGCTTTAAGTGTTATTTTGCACTGCAAACTACGCTTTTAAAGCGTACTTAAACCTTTAAATTATTAAGTATTGTCTCTGTATTCGGACCCTAGTCAATTGAAAGTTGTAAAGTCACAAATAGTAAACAATATGGCTGATGGATAATCCCATTTCTCTAAAGTAATTGGTAATAATGGTGGGAACCAAGCAGCATCGTTATATCTATTGTTTATTATCAAATACCAGTTTTTTTTTCTTTTGAGATGAGAATTTTTTTTTCAAAACGGTTCGTTTTATTTTAAAATCAAGGTAATGTAGCATAACCACATAGTATTTGTCAGGACCGGAGAATTCTTTTTTGTGAACTGATTTTCCCCTGATCAACTTTTAATTAATTTGTTTCATAGTCGAACCGCGTATTGTGTTAACTATAGAATCATATGAGGCCCTATACAGTATAGATTTTTTTTACAATCATGATATAATTTTTATGTTTATTTTTGCCCAAAAATCTTTATCGTAAAACACACACTTTATCTTTATCTCTAGTTATCGTTCCTTCAAGGTAAATTTGGGAACATGCTAGCAAATTATTAGCGACATGAATATAAGGTTTATCTGTTTTGAAATCCACAAAGAGGGTTGATAATTGTGTATTTTGGATTCAGCGGATATGGAAGCAGCGCGTTCGCCAAATAAATGTACCGATTATAAATCTGACAGGCGAAACTGTCACTCCAGCATGAGATTCAATGCGATAGCGGTAAAACATGCAGATCATAAAATTACGTAAATTTATATCCTAAACACTAAAATATGCGTTAAACTTTACCCACCGAATAAAACGAAATTATTGGTAGAAATCCACAGGATTACCTTGGAAAAAAATAGATTACCTGGTTATAAAGTTGAAGATAATTAACAAAACATAACAATAAGATAACCTAACTATTGCAGTCATACGAAAATATATATATCAAACATACGATTTAAGTTTTAAGAAATTGTAAAAATTATTAAACTCCAAATATCCAAAACATAAATTACTCTAAACTGCTCAAAACAAAACTCACAAAACTATAGACATAGACAATAGACACTTGAACTTGATCATAGAAAAGAGAAATAAAATATTTTTTTTAACTTTAAAGGTTAAAAAAAACAAGGACAGTAATATGGAGCTAACTACGAACCTACTTACATGTTAGGGCGATATTGCTCCTCTTTCTATTTAGGTGATATACCAGAGTAGGGGGGGGTAAGGTCTGAGGGGTCAGAGGTGATATAAAATCACGGTGTGGTAAACCGGCCGGGAGATCTCAGATCTACGTAAGCCGGCGGTTACGCCCTCCCCTAGGTACAATCAAAACGTCAGGTGACTGACTAGGACACTGATATCTCGAGGCGGGTGAAGGGATATAAAAATAATAAAATCGAAACAATTTCACAAGTTTCTATATTGGGTAAAGTAGCAAATTAATTTACATGAAACATTAATCTTAACCTACATACGACGCAGCAAAGTGGTTACTAATTTAAAAATTACATGAACCCTAATTTAGAGGGAGAGGACAAAATTATAAACAAAGAAAAAAAAACAAAACACATAAAAAATCTGATCTTACTGCTAAAATGGATGGTGACGAGATTAAATTAACACTTCGGTAGAACCAGGTGGGCGGAGAAAAAGTCTTTAGATCGGGGTAACCTGTTTCGGAGAGTTCGGCAGGTGTCTTCTTCGTGCTGCTTCGTGGTGGGCGGCGGCTTCTGGCGTCGGCGTCGTCCTCTGACTGTGCAGGCTACGTCGGCGGCTTCTGACGTCGGCGTCGTGGCGGTCGGTAGCGAGACGTCGCTTCTTTTGTCACTGGGCGTCGCGGCGGTACACTGTGCGTCGCGGTTTCTGATACGTCGTTTCTGGCGTCGCGATGCCGATTCGGTGGTCGCTACCGTTCGGACTTACTTTCTTCGAGAGTTACCAGGGTATTCGGCCGGACCGATTTTACGGGTCAGGCTAGAGTTCCTGGTTTCTCCACCTTCAGCTTCTAACTTCAACTCATAACTGGTTTCTTGGCGGCTGGCTTCGCCTTATATCCTCTCCCCGGCGACCCAGGGTGTGGTCGCGGGGACTCGAGGGGAAGCCTCCAGTTGGTCTTTCGCCGATTGGCTCCTTTGATGTCCGCCTCCGTCGTTCATTCATCTCTCTCGATCCCTCCTAGGTCCCGATTGACGCTATTGGTTACTGAACCCAATGTTGCCTCCGTTCCGCCCCCTATTGTTCTCCCAGTTTGCGGCTAATCTCGATGCTTCTCTGGTATGTAGGCCTAAACACTTTGTTATTTCACGAACGCTTTGTTCACTGTTCATATTCCTATCCCGTCACCAAAAAAAACATTGCAAAATGAATTAAACTTAAGGAAAATATTACAGTACAAATTGGCAAAGGCGGAAAATTGAAAACACAAATTCGCATCAACACTTATTACCCAAAAATAAAACTGCTTACATATACATACCTAATTAAATCGACACGCCATATAGACATATTTTTATCGACCAGTTATTTCTACCATTATTGACTAATTACATGGGATTGAACGTAGGGTTTCATTAGATCACAGTAAAATTCCTTAAGTATGCATTACAATATCAATCTTATTATTAAGTGTCAGTTTGATTCTTACAGTAGGCCTCCCAATATTTAACGTTATTTATACATTACATCATTACTGGTCAATCCTTATCATTAACATTGATTTAACGTTATTTATACATTACATCATTACAGGTCAATCCTTATCATTAACATTGATTTAACGTTATTTATCCATTACACCATTACAGGTCAATCCTTATCATTTACATTGATTATCTTCGATACCTCCACAAAATCATTATTATTTCTTTTTTTTTTCTTTATATGATAAACCGGACGGTATTTAAAATTTACCACTCCGCATATTCTCTTCCTTTCTTTTTCTTTTTAATTTTTTTTTCTTTAACAATGACAAAATGTACTTGATACTTAGTTTTATTTTTAATTTTAGCTTAAATAAAACAAGCTATCGTATTTCTTAGTTGGACCAAACATAATTGTCAATATGTGACATAGAGATACAAAACAAAGGGCTAAAATTATACAGACATCGTGGCATTTCTTAGTAAATCAATTAACATAAAAACTTATTTACATGGGATACATGCCTCAAGCGGGTCCCCTAATGTTAATGTTCTGTATACATCTTTGTAATT
>JADDOH010014779.1:0-59639 GCA_016648135.1 Agrypnia vestita | reverse complement strand
TTACCAATTGAATACTGAATACCCAGCCTCCTTAAAAAATCGACGCACATGATTATTTTCAAAATTGCTAGCAAACATTATTTTTCCATTGATACTAGCCTTTTTAAAATGGTAATAGAATACGGTTTGAGGACAGCTATTACTCTTTCTGATTTATGAAACTTTCATCTCATCAACATCTATCAACAATTTGGTCAAATTAAAAACTGTCACCGAATTGCTTGATCGGTCGGTCACTGTTGCAATTAGGGCCGCCACCAGTACTTTATTATAAAGTATTGTACGTTATTTCGGGTAATTATACTTTATGAGAACAATAAAGTACGCGAAAATACTTTATTTCGCATGATTTGATTTTTCTGGGATTCATTTTACTTATAACATACAAAAAAAAGTTGATCGTAGAAATTTTTGCGTAAAACGGAACGAGAGAGTTACCGGAGTCGATGACGTTATCGATTGTTGCCGAATAGGTTCGATAATTGACAATATACCCCGTGGCGATCGCCACATAAACGCTCGTTTTTTAATGCAACCTAACCTCAAATGTCAATGTCATTGTAAAAATTTCTTGTTTGTTTTGCGTAAGGCGGATTCAGTGCAGTTAAAATACGATTTATTGGTTGTATAGAGTTTTTTCTGTGATGAATAGCAAATGGCGAGACGAAAGAGGCAAAGCGTCTCTGAATCTGATACAAATGAATAACTTATTTACTTAAACTTAAATAATATAGACTGCAAACATGCTGTGCAGTTGTTTAGTAGTGATAATTATTTATTAAAAGTTGCTAAAAGTAATGAAAAATATGTTTTTAAGCAAAATAATAAAGTAAAATATATCGTACTTTATTTTGACACAATGTACTTTTTTCCTGCCTTTAATAACCAATGTTCTTTATTTGCACAAAAAATGGTGGCAACCCTAGTTGCAATCGATAGAGTTAATAATATATTCTTCGTCCAGTCATGAAACGATAGTGCTGACTGCATCCTCTAAATTTACCATTTGTCGAAAGCTGAGAATCCGTACCAATCTAAAAAATGTAAAAATCAGAAAATCTTCAAATAATATATTGGGGAAAAAAAATATTTTATTAAAAATATTGTATGTAAGAATGCTGCATATATAAATTGATAGTTTTTGCGATAAATAAAAACTTATAAAAATATTTTTTTAAATTGCATCGGAAATAAATAATAACGTCGTTAGTGGCTCAATGAGGCAATCCCTCACGGATGCGAGGCGGGTGCAGATAGCTCTCCCTAGCACGATTGCTTAAGTACTAAATGTTTCGGTTCTAGTCGCATTAACATCCCTGAGGAATGGTCAGAAGGTACAGTGGAGTGGAAGCAACAATTTTTACGCTTCCTTTATATGTCAGACACTTTGATGAGGGAAACCCTCATTACGCCACTGCTCCCGGGTTAAAATTATTAAATTAATAAATTTGAATATAACCTTAAAGTATGGGCTAATACTGAAGTGCAATATTTCAATGAATTTATCATCTGATTGTGTTGTAGAACAGATGGAATTTATTTTTCACAATGACAAAAGATTCTTCAGTTAAAGTTATGAAATTAAAAGCTTTGAAAATATACCAGAACCACCTTGCGTTAGTTGTCCCGTCTACAGTTGTACCAAAAATGAAATGTATCAACTTCACTAGACTACTATCAGAAGTGGTTTGTTAATAATTATTGGCTAGTTGAATGGTCTGAGACCAATCTTTAAAATGATGTTAACATAAATTTACGAGAAAAACTTTATAACAGTCACTGCCGGGGCGGATGGATGCATGGTAATATGCCGCCACACAGATGTTACATCCTCGGTATTTTCTATGATTATGTGGAATTCATCCGCGCTGTGCTATATGGTACGGGAAACAAAAGACATAGCTGCGTAAAAAATACCAAGGATTAACTCATACAACACCTGATAGCATGTTTCACAACAGACATAACATATAAAATAACATTCTCAACATTTTGTTTTAGAGAAAACTTGAAGCGAGAAATATATTACATACTTGGTATGTTTCTACATATTAATTGAAACAATGGGTCTGTGAAAAGGGGACTTTAAATTTTCCAAGTTTTATAAATTTTTAAATAGATGAGATCACAAAACACGACTTCAGCTAGAATATAATTTCTTGGCACAGGGACTAATCTTCTTATTACAAGGTGTCACCTGTGATAACACAATGTTGACGGCAGCAAATATTCGCGTAGATACTTCGTGCAGCATCACGTTCATGACCATTTCTTTGGTCTAAAGATCCACGAGGTAGCATCACCAAGTCCGGGATGGTTTTGTAAACAATGACACAGATTTTACTCCATGTAGGTAGTCCAAGGCTCACGAACACTCTTCATCCACCCCGCAGGCGGTGAGGGAGCTTGGACGACTGCTCCCCAGTTCTCTCCATCTGCAGTCAGCTGGCTTCCCAAGAAACGACTAGCGCTCCATTCAGGCCGCCATGTTGTGGTCTTTGCCGTCGTCAGCGCATAATCCAAGAAAAAACCGCCCCTCGTCCGAGAGTAGGGACACGAAAAAAGTATCGATACTTTGCAGTATCGAGTACTTTTGTACTTTTTGGCAAGTATCGATATCTTTTCTTGGTCAGTTTTTGGCGATTTTTTTTTTTTGGTTACCTTTTTCATTATTTTCTTGACGACCTTTTTTTATTATATATAGATATATTTTCTTATGGTATTGTGATATTTTCCCGATATACTCGTTACTTTTGTTTCGATACTTTTACGAGTACGATACTTTTTTTCCGATACTACTCATGAGTACAGTATCGATACTTTCTATTCGATATCGTGTCCCTATCCGAGAGGCGACTTTGACGGCGGCTGTCGCGGCGGGGGGATCAGAAAGAATCTCGTAGAAAGCCACCGTACCACGAAACCACGTAGACGCGGTGTATGTTTCCCGCGGACGAGAGCAGGGTGGACAGACGTAAAAAAAATAAACATTTATTTAGGACAGGCGTCCCAAATAAATATTTCACACACCCTTCGTTCGCCAGAAATTTTTAGCGAAAGTGAAAAATGTCTGAGATACCTAGATGGTTCAATTAAATGAGATAACTTGCCCCCGTCGAGACCAATGCACAACGCACAGTGAAGCTCCAGGAGCACAATCATAATTTTTGGTTTTCACAAGCACTTGGGTTTTGGGTGTTCATAAGGCTTATCACCTGTAGTACGACTGGCTTATGTGATCACTTTAAACAATGTACCGTTCACCAATTGATATGATATGCCCATGATAGCCCACCACAGCTATCAAATTTTGGGATGTTGTATATATATATGTTTAACTTGCACACCTTGTTCCGTATATGAAATGTATTTTTACGACCGCCACCCGCAGTCGAGAACCTTGTCATTCCCATAATGCAATATAGATGTCGCTATTGATGATGAGACTTAAACGTACACAAAATATCCTTTTATAGAACTTTAAAATATTTTTTGTCAGTTTTAAATATTTGAACCGCCATGTCGTCATTTTTTCTGACCGGTCTGTCAAAACTAGCTATGTTTACCGAATTATACCGTCACGTGTCGTGGCTGCGGGAGGATATTTTCCTGTTGATACCAAATATTAGGTCCTTACATATGAAATTGCCGTTTTGCCGTACTGGCAAATTTAATCTCAAATATCTTCTCTTTGGTTAGGAATTCCAAATCCAAATTTATACAGCTATTTACTCATGTATTTGTGTTTTGAAAATTATAGTTCATTTGTTTTTCCTCAATTGTTTTTTTCTTTGCGTCACTCAGTTTACAAAATGAAAAACTTGAAATATCGCGTTATTTACGAGTACGAGTTCCACCGTGGCACCAGTGCTGCAGAAACGGCTCGAAGGATTAATGATGTGTATGGCGACGGTGCCGCAAAAGAAAACACAGTGCGTTTTTGGTTCCAACGTTTTCGTTCTGGAAATTTCGACCTGCAGAACAAGCCCCGTGGACGGCCGGAGACCAAAGTTGATAATGAAGAATTGAAGGCTATTGTGGAAGCGGATCCATCGCAAACCACATCCGAGTTAGCTGCAGGCTGCGGTGTTAGTGATAAAACTGTTTTAATCCACTTGAAGCAAATTGGTAAGGTGAAAAAGCTTGAAAGGTGGGTACCTCACGAATTGAGTGAAGCAAATCAACAAACGCGCGTTGACTGCTGCGTTGCATTACTCAACCGGCACAATAATGAAGGGATTTTAAATCGAATCATTACCTGTGATGAAAAGTGGATCCTGTACGATAATCGGAAGCGCTCATCGCAATGGCTGAACCCTGCCGAACCAGCCAAACCATGCCCCAAGCGAAAATTGACTCCAAAAAGTTACTTGTGAGTGTTTGGTGGACTAGTGCTGGTGTCGTTCACTACAGCTTTCTTAAATCTGGCCAGACGATTACGGCAGATGTCTATTGTCAGCAACTGCAAACCATGATGGAAAAGCTAGCTGCTAAACAACCGAGGCTGTTTAATCGCTCTAGGCCACTGCTGCTTTATGATAACGCTAGACCACACACAGCACAACAGACGGCTACCAAATTAGAGGAGCTTCAATTGGAATGTCTAAGACATCCACCGTACTCTCCAGGACCTTGCCCCAACAGATTACCATTTTTTTCGAAGTTTGGATAACTTCTTGCAAAGGAAAAAATTCAACTCCGATGGGGCAGTCCAAACCGCCTTCAAAGATTTTATTGATTCCCGTCCGAATGGTTTATTTAGTAAAGGAATCGATGAACTACCTATAAGATGGCAAAAGTGCATAGATAGTAATGGTACATACTTTGATTAAATAAATATATTATAATAAAAAAAAATCGGCTTTATGTTCCTCCCATACTAAACGCCAATTTCATATGTAAGGACCTAATATTTAAAATTAGAAAAATACTTACCCAAATACTTTGATAACAGGATGAAGCTGAATAGGGATTTTCATTCTAACAATAAAAGAGGAGGCGGTAACGTAACCTCACAAAATTATATAAAGGTCTAAAAGGTATAAAGGTCTAAAAATCTTCGATAGCCTGCCAGAAGAAATTCTAAACACAGTGAATATAAGGAGGTTTAAACAGGAGTGCAAAATTTTTATAAAAAAAACTTTTGAATGACTAGATGGAATGCAATATGATTAAATGAAATTATGTTATTAGCCCACACAACATTATGTGTGGAACTAAATAATTAAGATGAATAAATAAATAAAAATAAATACGAAAGTAATTTTTTTAATTGTTACCAAAGATTCAATTTCTCCTGTTAGATTAACGTGAAACATATCGCTTGTGAAATGTTAGACATTCTCCAAATGTCATCGCGTCAGAACGGGTTTAATTTTATATTGTAACAAAATGGTAAGCAGAAGGAATTAGGCACTGTCCGGAACAATTGCCATATGTCACTTTGGAAGAATACTAGAAAGCTCTAGAATACCCTAGAGCACTCTAGGATTATCTACAACATTCGGGAGTCGCCTGGAACAGACTAGAAGTGACGGGAACTTTCTCCTAAACAGAAGAAATAAAAATAATCTAAAATGAAGCTAGTTACACTAACAAACAGCCAAAGTTATTTAATATTCATCAGCGGAATAAAGAATTTTCTCTAGAATTAAAAAATAGATAAAGCAGACAAAATTACCAACCCAAAAAAAGAAAGCATAAATTATAGTGTTCTTTATTATAAAAGAAAAATAAGTGATCATGTATGCTACGTATTTAAAAATTAAACTAGTCCCACAGACAAAGTTATTTATTAGCGAAGTAAAGAAATTTCTCCAGAGTTAAAAAATATAATATAGATAAAGCGGACAAAATTATCAACCCAAAAAAAGAATTTTGTTCTTTGTTATAAAATAAAAAAGTGTTTTCTTATTTTCACGTGTGACATAAAATCATATTCCCATTAAGGCCATTGGGTACCTACCTCTAAAAATATAAAGTTTCGTATAATATATACAACCTAATCGTTCTGATATAAAAAATACACCCCTTATCAAAGATTATCTTTTTGTACTTTAAAATAACAATTTCAAATGGCCCAATGAAACCTGATTGCATTTTAATAAAAAAAACCAAGCGCGGGTTTTTCCAAACCGCACTTAAACGTCGACAAGTACAGGTTACTCGCGGAGAAAAAATTAGTTGCATCGTCTCCCGGCGAAAATTACAAGCTCGTTGCCGTCACATTAAATTTAACCTCCAGCCGCCGAATAGATTATACTAATGTCATCTTTATTGGGTTCAATTCTCACAGCCGAATTAGTGGCTCATCTCAACATGACGAATCGCTGCGTACAAGTGTTGACAGACCGATTCGCCAGACACAGGACGAAAGTACGCCGTTAATAGCAGCATCATACTCCACGCAGGATGACAAAGGATCCGAGCGATCGTTTGGCGTGAACAATTTCGGCGGCAGAATGTTTATTGTGGCGTGTACTAGGGATGGGTAAAAAATATCGATATATCAATATATCGATTTTTTTTTTGAAAAATATCGACATTCATCGTCGATATATTCATTCGCGATATATCAAATATCGATATTTTTTCTGGGATAATCGTTATTCTTTTCTTGGCGACCTTTTTTTGGTTACCTTTTTCATTTTTTTCTTGGCGACCTTCTTTTTTTGGGCATCGATATATCGATAGTTTTTTCCCGATATATCGATATAATATTTTTTGGCGACCTTTTTTCGGGTACCTTTTTTATTTTTTTTCTGGCGACCTTTTTTTTGGTCATCGATATTTTTTCTCGCCAAAAGCTTATTCCCCTTACATTTTTGAAAAAATAATATCGATAAACATCGATATATTTTTCGCAATGTACATCAATTATTATCGATATTTTTTTTCATTTACCCATCCCTAGCGTGTACGCAATTCAATTCGTTTTGATCATTTTTCTCCTCACGGATGCACCGCGCAGACTAAACAATAATAACGAAAAAATATTTTTAAATGTTGAAAACAACGCTTTGTTTTGACAGCGGAAAGATGAATGCATCGCAGTAAACATAATTGACCCTGAAAATACCGGCGACGGATATGTACGGCGTGATCTGGCCTTTAATATACCACAAAGTTTTGAGGTGTATGAGGAGAGAGACAAATACAAAAATAATACCAAAAAATAAATTAAAATCGCGCACAGCTTAATTGATACTTCTGATCTTCTCCAACGTCTATCCTTTCATATCCCAAATCGTAACAGCAGATACTCCCTCTTTGCAAGACTAACTGCAAACAAAACTACAAATTCATTTAACTTCAATTACAAAAAATTATATTTTTAACTCGACTATTCGGGATACAAAACAACAATTAAATTCACAATCGCACCCAAGCTAGTTCAGTCAATTTATGTTCACATTTTTAATTAGGTTCTTTTCAGATACAATTTAACATATTTAATATAATGGGACCAACAAGACCAACTCAAAACAAAACTCCTTTATGTACAGATCCACAGATTCATTTAACACAAACCATCACCACATTGACATTTTCAACGCAACGACAAGAGACATAAAAAAAACAATATCTACACAACCCGCACCCAAACTAATTCATACAATTTATCTTCCCTTCTACTCCCGTCCCACATTCCCCTCCACCCTCTCCACTCGCTGTTAAAATAATTTAAAAAATTATTACGTCACACTTGTTCTAATAAATTAAACTATGTCCTAATAAATTACTACATTCAGTGAAAAATTTGTAATTGGCATAATCTAATATCCATTATTTTATATTAGGTCCTTACATATGAAATTGGCGTTTTGCCGTACTGGCAAATTTGATCTCAAATATCTTCTCTTTGGTTAGGAATTCCAAATCCAAATTTATACAGCTATTTACTCATGTATTTGTGTTTCGAAAATTATAATTCATTTTTTTTTTCCTCAATTGTTTTTTTCTTTGCGTCACTCAGTTTACAAAATGAAAAACTTGAAATATCGCGTTATTTACGAGTACGAGTTTCACCGTGGCACCAGTGCTGCAGAAACGGCTCGAAGGATTAATGATGTGTATGGCGACGGTGATGCAAAAGAAAACACAGTGCAATTTTGGTTCCGACGTTTTCGTTCTGGAAATTTCGTCCTGCAGAACAAGCCCCGTGGACGGCCGGAGACCAAAGTTGATAATGAAGAATTGAAGGCTATTGTGGAAGCGGATCCATCGCAAACCACATCCGAGTTAGCTGCAGGCTGCGGTGTTAGCGATAAAACTGTTTTAATCCACTTGAAGCAAATTGGTAAGGTGAAAAAGCTTGAAAGGTGGGTACCTCACGAATTGAGTGAAGCAAATCAACAAACGCGCGTTGACTGCTGCGTTGTATTACTCAACCGGCACAATAATAAAGGGATTTTAAATCGAATCATTACCTGTGATGAAAAGTGTATCCAGTACGATAATCGGAAGCGCTCATCGCAATGGCTGAACCCTGCCAAACCAGCCAAACCATGCCCCAAGCGAAAATTGACTCCAAAAAAGTTACTTGTGAGTGTTTGGTGGACTAGTGCTGGTGTCGTTCACTACAGCTTTCTTAAATCTGACCAGACGATTACGGCAGATGTCTATTATCAGCAACTGCAAACCATGATGGAAAAGCTAGCTGCTAAACAACCGAGGCTGGTTAATCGCTCTAGGCCACTGCTGCTTCATGATAACGCTAGACCACACACTGCACAACAGACGGCTACCAAATTAGAGGAGCTTCAATTGGAATGTCTAAGACATCCACCGTACTCTCCGGACCTTGCCCCAACAGATTACCATTTTTTTCGAAATTTGGATAACTTCTTGCAAAGGAAAAAATTCAACTCCGATGGGGCAGTCCAAACCGCCTTCAAAGATTTTATTGATTCCCGTCCGAATGGTTTTTTTAGTAAAGAGATCGATGAACTACCTATGAGATGGCAAAAGTGCATAGATAGCAATGGTACATACTTTGATTAAATAAATATATTATAATAAAAAAAAATCGGCTTTATGTTCCTCCCATACTAAACGCCAATTTCATATGTAAGGACCTAATATTTGTTAATGTATATATATCCGCTGTTAATTTTCCCTAAAATAAATAAATATACGTAAAATGTTATTGTTGATATTTGTGTTCTTAGTCTTCCTCACTGGGGGTTCTCGTGCTGAGGCGGACTAGTTTATACGTATTTATTTTCTATTTCTACGTCGTTTTTAATACTCCTTTTAATTTATCTGCGTCGGCTTGATTTAGCCATACTTTTATCTTTTTTTTGGAACACTTCAATCTTTTCAATATTTTTGAAGGTGTTGTAGAGTTTTGTTGCAAAATAGATATAGCTTCCTTGGCCAAAAGTTGTGTTGAAAGTTGGTATATTTCTATTTACCATGTTACTGCCCCTCGTGTTGTATGCCGGGGTTCTGTTGTTTTGTTTTGTGTCTTTAAATTGTTGTAAAAGAATGGTCTTAGCAATATTTGTTTTAAGTTCGGCACGTCAAGACATTTGAAAATCTCTTTTGAGGGCGTTCTGATTGGAAGTTTTAAAATGGTTTTTATAATGCTTTTTTGCGATACATTTAAATGGTTGATATAATTTGTTGTGGCAGATCCCCATGCTTAGATTCCATCTCACATAAGGCAATAAAGACATAAGGCAAAGTAAATTTTTTTAATATACTCATATGTCACACTTAGTTAAATAATAATCAGTGGAAAGTTCATAAGTGGCTCAATTTACTATTTTTTATCTTATGTATGTATGTTAATTTAAGATCTGCTGTTAACTTTTCCTAAGGTCATTATACTTAGCATTTGGTCACCTTGCTTCAGCCTAAATATAAATACACACACAATTTACAGGTCTGACAATTTTTTGTTTGATTTTGTAAGGTTAAAAGGGCACTAAGAGCGTAGGTAAACCATGTCCAGTCCACAATAAATTCATGTTAAAAAAAATCAATGATTATTTGCATATCCGACATAATTCCCGGGCACTCTCTTTTATCTTTACCAGAACATTTTAATATTCGTTGTTTTTTTTACTATTTTATGTTTTGAGCTGTTTTTCTTTCTCTTTTCTGTTTCATTTTATTTTTCATTTTGTTATTCTATGATTTTAGTATGTAAGAGTTTTTTGTGTGTAAAGCGCCCTTGAGGTGAAATTTTCACAAAAATGGTGCTATATAAATAATCCAATATTATTATTATTATAACTATGTTTATTAATAAAAATAAAACATTTTATACAAAACCACTATTCATTGAAATGTCTACTAAATTTTTTAAAAAATTTTAGAAGTATAGGTATTAACAAAATTAATCAAGAACTAATGTGAAAACAAATTTAAAACGTGTATATTTGCAAAAAGAATTTGGTTATTTATAATATTTGATTAACTATTACTTTACATTATTAATCGTCCTGTTCCTCCATCGCATACAATCCACAATTTATCGTTCCCATCTACCTTCCATTCCCCTCCCGACTCCCACCAAATTCACCCCATCCCCCCGCCCGATCCCGGCGATTTGCGTCGGGAACATTACATAAATTTTCGATTCGCAAACTGCCAAAATAAATACAGCAAACGTTTCGCGCGCGCACAGGGAAAAAACCGATCCAACAATTTAAACTGGCTAAGGACGGATGCGCCTGGAGCGGTGCAGGCGGCCAAAAAATGCATTCTTCGTGCCTCGCGAGGCCTGCGTCTCGGTGAGGCGATCGAGCGGCCCGACCTCTGTCCGTGGCAAGGTCGGCGGGCGCCGCGCGCTCCCGCCGCGACAACTGCCGGCTAATTGGGAGCAATAAAACAAGGACTAGGTGACTGCCCCGGATGGTCGTCTCGGCGATTACCGGATAATTTCTCACCACCAGATAACCTAACCCAGCCTACCACAACCTAACCTCATCACGGACGTGTGAATATTCCGTAAAACTTAATAAGTGTCCACAGATAAGAGGAAATCTCTCGATAGTGACAATTATGGCAAATTTCATAATAGCTATTGCTTACGTACGGTCACCAGATATGGATGCTAAACGAACGAACACGCTCTAGAGTGCAAGCTGCCGAAATGAAGTTCTTTAGAGAAGTGGCAGGGGTTACAAAATGGGATCGAATAAGAAACTCGACGATCCGAGCCGATCTAAACATTGAACCACCGCTACTCTTCGTAGAAAAATACCAGGATTTAACAACACCTATATAATAAATCCTATCATTTTCAATTTAAATTTCTAGGTTAGTGGCACTCCCAACTATTATAGTACTCAATTTTAATTCCATTTCTTGTATGCCACCTAGTGAATAAGTAATAGTAAATAAGTTTTTTTTTTCTAGCAGTAAGTTGTTTTGTAAGATAATAATTTTTCTGTGTAAAGCGCCCTTGAGGTGAGTATTCGCGAAAACGGCGCTATATAAGTTATCCAATTATTATTACTAAATAGAACATGTAATCCGAGCTGTAACGAGTTTACTTATTCGGTCACTTTTCGTGACGTGTTTTTCCGAGATTATTCTAGTGCGAAATTTATCGTGCTTCAGGGTGATTCCAGTGCGGCAGTTCCGACCAGGTCGATTACCAGCGCGATGGAACAGAGCAAGAAGCGAACACGGACTCGCCTTGTTTGCCCGGGAGCGGTGAAGCGAATTCAATCGCCGGCTGGATGGGCGATTCGCTGAGACGAGACGGCGGGCGCGCCGTCCGCTCGCAGGTGGAAATAAATGCGATCGAAAAAAATAGTGCATGCGCGGCGCGGCATCGCCAATACAAGATCGTACATTTTTTGCGGATTTTACGATTAGAACCATACCATATTTTCTAAATTAAATGTTAGCACGGATAAAAACCCAAACACCCGCTTTCCCGTATAAATAGCTTCGTCTCTGTGAGGCATCTATAATATAGTATATCTTGATTAATGACGATTACTCTGGGGACAAAAAGTCAGTAATATTGTTCTTGAAAATTTTGAATATACCTACATTCGTCGTGAAAATAAAAAACTGATCAAAAAGTGAGTTAAAAAATTAAATATTTTTCAGGCAAATTCTAGGGTAAATAAATAAAGAAAAAGAAGTTATCAAAACATTAAGACATGTGACGAGACATCCGGAGAAATACGAGATCTTGCATCTCATAATGCAGGGAAAGATTGCCGGAAGTCGAGGCCCTGGAAGAAGGAGGACTTCATGGCTGAAAAACTTGAGACAGTGGTTTGGCCAGTCTGCTGTGGAACTGTTTCGGGCCGCAGTAAACGAAGTCCGCATAGCCAACATCCGCTAAACGGACAGGGCACGAGAAGAAAATAGAAATTTCATTACCAGTGACATCATCTGATGCACGGTGATGACAAATTTCAACCACAGTTGGCGTAAATCAAACGTGTCAAAATAGAAAACATATATACAAATCGAGTAGCTGATTCGCTTCGTGATTCAAAGGTTGCGGGTTCGAACCTCACTCCAGACCAGCAAGTTAGTCTCATTTTCATACCACAAGCGCTTAGCTTAGTTTAAAATAGTAAGAATATTGATGTGTTCGCATCTCTATATTTCCAAAAATTTAATAGATTTGGTGGTAATCGTGGGCAGAACTGTTGGACGATGCATATCACTTAAGCCAGCCATATGATACGTCGTAAGCCCAATAAAAAAAACACCCAATACTTCTATATTTACTTCCACATATAAATGGCTTCGTCTCTGTGAGAGATCTTTAATATACATTAGCACTGCAGCTACTAACTATTTCTTTAATTCCCCACTGCAAAGGCTTCCTAGACTAGCAAACAGATACGAGCAACTGGACGTCTTTGCCAATAACTGTATATTATTCAAGCAAATATTACAAGATGTATTGAAAGATTACTAGTATTTGTCGAATTGGACTTAAATAATTGATTTGTATATGTATGTATATTTATTATAATATTATGACTTTCAAAGCTTGTGCTATATTTTTCACTCTATATTATTTTTATTTTTTTGTTTTTAAATTTCTATGATATTATGTTTTTCTTATGTTTCTGCTTTTTATACACTTTCTTTTTACTTTATATAATATTTATCTTTATATTATATATTTGTATCTTGTATTTTAAGTATTTTCTTTCCACTTTATGTTATTATTATGTTTACATGTTATTATTTTTTTTCTTTAAACTATACAGGGTTATTTGTAAAACATTAATAATCTCGCAGGACTATACTCCTACCTTGATTAAGGGTCGAAAATGTTCAAGCTATTATGACCTAATATCAATAGTTAAAGAGATATGCGACATCAAATTTTGCATTTTTTTCAATATTTATGACCTATTTTTTATAAAACGTTGGACTATCATTACAGTAACTTATATCGAGTATGAAAAATTTATTCCCTTAAATAAAAGCCAAATAAAAAAATAAAAACCTTCGAATTCCAATTGGAATTTTTCAGGGTTTTAATCATTTTATTTAACTTGTATTGAAACGAATAAATTTCTCTTAATTGATATTAGTTACTGTAATGATAGTCCAACGTTTTAAAAAAAATAAATCAGAAATATTTAAAAAAAATGCAAACTTTGATGTCGCATATCTCCATAACTATCGATATTAGGTCATGATAGCTTGAACATTTTTGACTCATAAACAAGGCAGGAGTATAGTCCTGCGAGGTTATTAATGTTTTACAAATAACCCTGTACATTCTGTTAATGTACACTCTACCTATCTCTTATAAAAGCCCTATAGGGCGTTAATTAATAAATAAATAAACAATTGTTGTGTTTGTGTACACACGCGCGTACCTAGAGCGAAGCAGCGTAGATTAAAAGTAATATAATAATATATTGATTGTATGCAGCGGAGCGCGTTGATCAACAAATATGAATAATTCATCGGTTCTGATTGTATGTGCTGTGGTCACCCATGGCCAGACTTGGAACACTTCCTATTGCCTGATAATCCGAGCATCTATCGTTTGCTGGTGAACTCCGACTCGCGAATGATGTAAATCGCTAAACGGTATTTCGTAAGAAACTAACGATCATCATACGGGGTTACTTGGAAAACATTAATAACCTCTCAGGACCATATTCCTGCCTTGATTATGAGTCGAAAATGTTGAAGCTATTATGACCTAATAGCAATATTTATGGAGATATGCGACAACAAAGCTTACATTTTTTTCGATATTTCTGACTCATTTTTTGAAAAACGTTGGAATATCATTACACTAACTTATATCGAATATGAAAAATTCATTCCCTTTAATACAAGTCAAATAAAATAATAAAAACCCTCGAATTCCAATTGGAAAATTTTCAGGGTTTTTGTATTCAAACGAATGAATATTTCGTAATTGATATAAGTTACTGTAATGATAGTGCAACGTTTTACAAAAATATAAGTAAGAAATATTGAAAAAAAAAAGCAAACTTTGATGTCGCATATCTCCATAAGCAATCGAGCTGAAACTTTGCAGGCAGACTCGTGGCGACGATAAAAATGATATAAAAAATTTTCGTTTCAAAAAATTTAATAATTATTTCGGATTTTTCGAAATTTTAACGATTTATATATTGTTTAATTTTCGAGCCCGACGCGTGGAGTAGGCGCGAAACCTGTTTCAATGAGAAAGGGAGTATAATAAAAACTTGGTTTTTATAAGCCTCAACAACCGCAGGACTTGTATGAGAAGATGTATGAATGTGGCCAAAGCAAAAGGTATGCCAGGATAGAAGAGTGTGGCGTTCAATCCTCTCTGACTACCCCTTCGGGGAAACGGCGTGATGTTGGTTAGTTAGTTTTTATGGGTTAGTTTTTTTAATAAGTGGAGCTACATTTTTTTCAAATGCTGTTAGATTAACTTTAAACCCAGCCATTTAGGAAGTCTGATGTTAAGCGCAAAAACAGTGGTGTTTATTGCAGCAAATGCTGAATGCCTAGGTTAACTTTACTAGACTTGCGAACGAACTCACGAACTGAGTTCATGGAGGGGAGTTGCAGTATTATAAAATATTATTCGTTATTAAATGCATTCGAATGGTGCACAAATCCCAGTAAATATTATATAGTTAATTTACGAACGCAACGCTGATCTTGGCCAGCATCTCGAATATGATTAAGAGAAGGTCTCGTGGTTCAGTCATCTGGAAAGAATTAACGAGGAGAATATTGTAATAAAGATTTACGTTAGGAATGCTGACGGAACCACAAACAGAACACTTCCACAATAGACCTGATGGAACTAGGTAAACAAGATGGTCGGGTTTCAGCGTACGACAGGTAAATGACAGAAATGAGAAAAGCATTGCTGTACAGCGATAATTTCGAAACTTGCACATTTCTTAAGGTTTACAATTTCAAGTACACTCGAGTATCATCAATGATTTATGTCCGTAAAGAAACGACCGGGCGATGGATCCTCGAAGATGATTTACGAGCCAACCCGACCACCCGCGTTTATCTGGCATCTCCTGGAGATAACGACCAGCGCTGAGGATACTCCTGACGTCCTTACGGAGTGCGATATTATCTTAATGGACCAGCTAATCGGTAATATGTTAAACGGAAGGACTACGGGCAAGCCAAATTGAAAATGGATTAGAAAAGACAGTGTGTCCTACCATTAAACTACGGAAAATCATCATATCACATACAAATGAAAACAATGGAAATGAATGTAGTTTAATTTATTAGCAAAGAAAATCCTGGACAATTGTAATACCATCCAATGTCTTCCGAACATTTCACACACTTATTGTAGAACTGTTCCTTAATTCGCACTAATTAACGCTGTCTCTATTGCTTAGATCACTTCTCGTAAATTCAGTTCGATGTTCGCTCGCAGAAAGTACTCGCCTCGGTTTATTCTATCCATCACTTGCGCTGGTTTCACTGGTAGTCACACTGTGTTTGCGGTTACTAATATCGCGTGTTGTAATATCACGAATCACCTATCACACTGTTTTACGCTACGGATGTCGCACTATTGTCGTCACACTGAATTGCCTGAGCCTGCGTCGCGTGACTCCTTTTATAGCTCAATTTCCTCGGAAGGTTTGTTCTAGAGGTAACGAGAAGCCTGTGGAACGTTACGTAGTCTTTTATTATGAGATGGAATATTGTAGAATTCTCTAGAGAGATAATGCGGTAACGGATGAATGACTCTGGATTGCGTGCGTAAGAGCTTGCGGGTCCGGTTGACTGACTGCCGTCGCGTGACATCGTAGTTATCAGCATTTAGTAGGTACGCTGTCTCGATGCAATAATAATTATTGACGGAAGAATTATATCTACGCTCTGAATCTACACATGAGAGGTATAAAATGAAAGGCAGCAATATTAAAAAAAAATCTTTTGAAAGCAGTCACCGAGTATTACTAATTTAGATTGACTGAATTCTAGATTTTATGTATCTATCCCTTCCAAAATCATGTTTTCTATAAATTTATAAGCTATACAGGGTGTCTCGAAGCCAGTAGCAAAAATTTTTCAGGTGGATTCCTGCCTTGATAATGAGTCGAAAATGTTTAAGCAACCATGATCTAAAATCAATAGTTATGAAGATATGCAATATCAAAGTTTGATTTTTTTTCAATATGTATTTCTGACATTTTGCGAAAAGTTGTACTACCATTACAATTACTATAAAATCTCGAATTCAGTAATACCCTCTTCATTAGTAATCCTTGATGACTATATTATTTTTTTTGGATATTGCTGCCTTTGTTTTTATATCCCTCGTATACTTTAATTATTATTTATTTTATGTAGGTATATTCAAACAAACCTTTTCTTCAAATATGTTAATTATTTTGGGCGTACAAGCCGGCCATTATTTTTAATTGATTCGTAATGAATTAATTACCATAACATTTCGGGCGAATCGTTATTAAAATAGATTTAATCTTAGATCAAATTACATTACGTCATAATCTTTACCTATAAAACTCGATATCTGTTCTCTATACAGACAGACATTGAGCTTGCACCGATTAAGACATTTAAGTATACGCTGTTTGACCTATCTGCACGGTATATTATCTATACAAATCTATACCATTCGACCAATCTGACCCAAATTTTGCACACTTATTCTTTAGGAGCCTGTTTGATTATTGTGTTATCTAGTATTAGATTGTGTTCCGAAAATAAAAATCAATCGTGCGCATGAATACAGAACTAAACCAAACATTTCTAAAAATATTTTAAAACTTTGATGAAAATATGTATAGCCATTCTCCACCACTCTCCCGGATTGAATAGAAACACTGCTATTATTTAGAGGCTTTGCAAAAGTTCCCGCCAATAAATCTATTACCGACAGTAATAAATAAACGAGGAGAAAGATTTTTCTGGATAGTTTAGTAGACCGCTGTGCAACAGCGGACGGTATTTCAGCAAAACCCATTTTTTAATGCTGAAAATATAGTTTATTACCGCAAGAAGAAATAGTCAGAAAAAGAAATAATACCTAACAGCCTAATAATACATAATCAAAACCGATTAACGCAAACAAATATCCAAACAGAAGTAACTAACTAACTAACCTTCAAGTTGTTTCCCCGCATGGTTAAGCAGAGAGGATAGAGGCAAATGAGAAGGACCGACATGGAACCACTAAAATAACTTGAGACAAAACTAACCGGAGCAACATTCTTCGAGTCACACCAATTTCGCACACGTCACGATATTATTTCATAGATACGTAGGTAGGTACTTTTCTATCTCGCTGGTTCATAATTCGCCAGCTTCTATTTTTTAATTCTTAGACCCTTTTTTAATTCTATGAATTATGCTAAGACCAGTTTTACATTCATTCCTGTATATTATTTTTTCACTAGTTTTTCTATAACTATCCAAACCAAATTAAGGAGGTAATGACTTGATATTTAGTGCAATACACTTGTAAATATCCATTCGTTTCAGATTCTTCTAGTGAGACAGGCGTAGTGCAACCCAAATTGTGTATTAGCTGCGAATAAGTACGCACTAAATAAATAAATAAATGGGAAACTTTGTATCTGTGGGTCGAAAATATGAAACAACACAAATCACCAACGCGATAAAATTTACGACGATCTTCATCGCGGCACACTTTAATAAGAAAAAAACAAAGATCAGCTGTTCTTTAACCCAGAGTATTAATTATTATCTCTGACCTCGATATAACATATGTTTACTCGACAGAGTCGTAGAAATTTCATAGTAGCAAATGTGGTAAATTAATTACCATTATTTTCCATGTTGAGATATGAATAAGTTCATTGCTAAACTGCCTTTCACTGCCACGGAAAATGTCCGCCTTCGAAGTGATTCAGCTCAGCAGGGCAAACCTCTTCCACTGGACACGAGATGGGACGTACTGGACAGTCTGAGCTGACTTTGTCGAAGAGTTGACAACTCTTCAAGGATATAAAGGCGTAGGGGCAATAGATACAGGGTGCCCCATAATTGTAGCAAAAAAGGGAGAGTCTTCTTCATTTGAATAGAAAATGTGGGGTATAAAAGCAAAGGCAGCAACATCCAAAAAAATAAAAAGATGTTTTGACGGCAGTCAGTGATGATTACTAAAATATAGATAATTCTTAATTTTGTGTATCTATTCTTTCCAAAAACATGATTCCATATGTAAATTTACAGGCGATGGCTGATAAGAACCTGTCAAAAGAACTAGACTAGCGGTACATAATGGCGTTCTAGCGCCAACTCTGATGTATGGAAGTGAATCCTGGAATTGGCAAAACAGGAATGAAAGTAGACTGAATGCAGCGGAAATTCGGCCACTAAGGCATTTGTGTGGAAAATCTTTGGTCGATAGAGTGAGGAATGAACAAATTAGAAGTGAATGTAATGCTGGCTGTAGTGTGGTAGACAGAGTATAGAAAGGAGTGCTGAGATGGTTTGGTCACGTAGAACGTACGAGAGAAGAAAGAATTGTTAGGAAAATATATGGGGCGAGTGTTGAAGGCAACAGGAATAGGGGGCATCCGCAAAAGACCTGGCATGATCAAATACTACAAATATTGGAGGATGACCCTGTTAAAAGCCTCAACAACCATATAACTTGCATGAGAATATGTATGAATGACATCAAAGTATGCACTTTTTTCCAAGACTTCTGACTTATTTTCTGTAAAATATTAGATTATCACTACAGTATCTAACATATAGGTATATAAAAAAAATCGCTTTGATATTCAATAAAATGATAAAATCCGTCTAGAAAATTGGAAAATATTTTTGCAAGTTATATTATGGATGTCTCAAAGAGACGAAATTATATTTTTTATGGGAAAGTAGGTATGGAAATCTTTGGGTGTCCATGGGGCTTACGACCTATCGTACGGCCGGCTTACGAGATCACATTACACAATGTAAAGTTCACATTTCCACCCATTATAGAAAACCACGTCTATCAAATTTTCGGAACTTGTATATATTTAAATTTTATTTCATATATTGTTGTAATAATCATTAGCGCGACCGGCATCCAAAGCTTTTTCATTCCTCTGTATTAACCACAGATGTCTAATGAGATATCTATGTTTTTTATGATTGGAGTTCTTTTAGCAATACGTAATGAGATTCTTCCGAATTATTAGCATTTCACTAGAATACGCCTGAAATATCATTTCGTTCTTTTAACTCCTTTTCAGACCTGTTTTATTCATTCAGCATTTTTTGAGGTTGTCCAAATTTTTCAGTTTTATTTCTGTAAGGTTTTTTGCGTTTTATTTGAATGAATTTTCAATATTTCACATGCGTAGTCCGGCATATTTTCGTGACGAACATATTTTTGAACCGATTTTAAAGATGAATTCATATCAAAATGGAACGCATTTTATACCGGTTCAAAGTTTATAACAGCTTTTTTTGAGCAGCGTACTTCCCGAGAGTTTGTTTCGCAGAGCATAATCAAATTGTATGATTCTTGTCGGGTTTAAAAATAAGTCGACGAAAAAATGAAGTTGGATCCCGAACGCTCGCAAGTTGTCACGATATTTTTATATAATATAATAATATATAAAGAAGTAAAGTTTTTGAGTTTGTAAGTTTGGATGTAGGAGGTAATCTCTGAAACTACTCATCCGATTTCAAAAATTCTTTCACCAATATTAAGAATGGACTTTCAGGGTGATTATAGACTATATAATAATTAGTTAAAATAAAGGGGCTTTTCGTGGTGACCTTTTTTTAAAACCGAAGCCGATGAAAAAATGGCCGAGCGAATGCGTTTCTTACGAACGCTACCGTAGAACTAACTAACTATCTATCTAACTATCTATCTTTCTAACTAACTAACATCACGCCGTTTCCCCGCAGGGGTAGGTAGAGAGGATTGAACGCCACACTCTTCTATCCTGGCGCACCACTTTTGCTTCGGCCACATTCATACATCTTCTCATACAAGTTCTACGGTTGTTGCGGCTTTTAACGGGGCCATCCTCAAACACTTGATGTATCTGATCCTGCCAGGTCTTTCGCGGACGCCCTCTATTTCTGTTGCCTTCAACACTCGCCTCATATATTTTCTTAACCATCCTTTCCTAGAGAACTTGTAGAACTCAAAAATTTCTATAAAAAAGTCCGCGAAGACATATATATATATATATATAAGGTTAACTCACAAATTGATAAAATATGAATAAAATATATATTTAAAATTAATGTTAATCTGTCGAGGTATTATAGTATGTAATTAGATAATGTTAAATTCTCATCAAAATAAATTTGCTTATCGTCAGGATAAATTTATGTAGATAAAAATTGCCTTTTACACAACATTGTTTGGACGAGTAGTTTAGATTGTATTGATTTTTCACCGATACTCTTATAGTCTCAAACTGAATTTCACGCGGGCGAAGCTGCGGGCACTGCTAGTTTTTGTATAAAAATGTGGGATTTTCCCAGAACGGATGGCTGCTGATTGCGATTAATGTGTTTTTTCTTTTAATATGATACTGTGACGTTTAAAAATCCATTTACAACTGCGCGGAAATAAGTGTATCGCGGATTTGGTGAATTTATTTAATCATTCGCTGTATTTTTTAGTGCCGTTTATCACGCTGCACAGGACGCGTTATCAAATAATATTATATGCATATGTATGCAGTTGTTCAATTGTATATAATGTGCAACATTTTATTTTATATCTGCCGATAATATTACGCAGTACTTGAAGTGAATATGGAATAATTTAATAATTTCTAATTTTGAAGTTAGTAATTCGCGGTGTTATTCCTAGCGATGCAACGAATACTACTTTCACGAATACGAATACGAATATCAAGCTTACTATTCGGCGAATACGAATAATTCAACAAGGTAATAAATAATACACCACCACTAAGGGATTTAATGATTAAAATTTACCACCGGCAAATTTTTATTCAAAAAGCACATTTCTTTAATCCGTTTGTACATTCCCAACGGTCGAAAATAAATAAAAGTTTTTTCACGCTTACGAAAGGTCATATTATTAGATTTGATTTCAAATTATTTTATAAGAGTAACACTTTTACACACAACGGAAATAAAATGGAACGAACAATGCGTATTACAAAATAAAAACTACGTGAAATGAGCACCTAGCCTTATTAAAAACCCAACGAAACTACATGAAAAAACTCATTTTATGCTGTGAAACAAGTAACAATTGACAACTTGAGAACTCAGCAAATCCATTCGTTCAATGTAAGGGGAATCCCAGATAATAGAGTGCGTGGGTGTGTTCGGATACACGGTGCACAGCCTAATTTGCGTTGCGTTCAGTTATAAATAGTTTGTTTTTAATATTCGCGATGATATTCGGCGAATACGAATATTCGTATTCGTTACATCACTAGTTATTCCATTTCAATAATTAAATTAAAACAATCCTGAACCTAATTCCACTAATATTATTGATTCTTGAATAATTAATATACCGGTCTGAAGATGGCCGTGAAAGGCTGACTGAAACCGGTACGGACAAAAAACAAAAAATAGTTGACAAAAGATCAAAATTCTTTTAATTGAATTATTAAATAATTTAGGCCAAAATTCAGAGTCAATAGATGATCTAAAGGTTAAGATACGCCTAAAAAGTGTTATTGTGTATTAAAAAATACGCTTTTAATCATCTAAGTATTGACTCTGCTTTCGAGCCTTAATTTTTTTATTGTTATTTATTTATTTACGCCCTACAGGGCTTTAAAAAAACGCTTTTCAGTAGATTGATACCATGCCTTAATTTATTTTTACCATATCCAGTCCACTCTTCTATACTTTTCCGAAACTAGACATGATACATTATTATTTTTAAAATGTTTATTTATTTTATTATTATTTGCATTCTATACATCTTAAACTAATTTGTGTTCTGTATGAAGGGTGATAAAATTAATTGGCGACTTTAATACACATTTTAGTGGGAACATTTAAGAAGATGGGAGGCAATTTTTATGTTTCAATTATTTTTTATTTTATATATTTATTTTAATTCTCGTCTACTACTGCAAAAATAAATTATAAATAAATTTGGTTAACATAAAGTGACAAATTTTGCAGTAGCTTCCACATAAATGAAGAACTAACCGACGACAGACAACAATTTACATATGAAATTTTCAATTAACCATGATACATTTCCAAATACTTTATATTTAAAAACGCTCCAATCAACAGAACAATAACTTAATTCATTATGGACACTTAACTACTCATGGAAATTTTTCAAATATAAAGAACTAAATACCGAACGTAAGCTTTCGATACCTAAAGGTCTGAGATGTCTACTTGGCAATTACCCCCACCACGACTATAGCCACGCCCCCTTTTAAAAAATTAATTTGTTTACAAAAATAAGTTAGGGATAATTAGTATGCGTTCAGCCTGATGAAGATACAGTGCTATCGAAACCGGTAGACGAAAAGTTACTCCAAGTTGTTTAAACAAAGTTCTTAATTAATTAAACTATAAATCTAATAAAAATATCATGACAGTAGGTATGGCACGTAAAAAGTACAATAGTTATTATTTACATGATGTAAATAAATATAATATTTGTAATTACCATGTTCTATCCTTTTCACAAATAAAATATTTTTAAATGTCACAACATGTTTATAATAGCGATAACATTGTAATTGGAAATAACCATTCATTTTAAAAACTGACAAACATTGATTAATAGTTTTATTTGCATACTTTATTTTATGGTTCAGTTAGTGTGCGCCCATCCAGACTGTCCCATATACAAAATGACTTCCTCCGACGCGACGGTTGAACGTTAGAGAAGATATTAGGGTCTCGACCTACATACCACACACTACAGTGCCACTGGAGCAAACGCGCTCTGCAGTACTTACTTACTTACCATCACCCTATTTCCCCGCGGGGGTAAGCAGAGAGAATAGAGCACCACACTCTTCTATCCTGACATCCAAATCTCGCATCATCCACATTCACACATCTTCGCATGCAAGCTCGACGGTCGTTGAGGCTTCTAAAGGGACCATCTTCCAGTGTCTGGTTGGTCTGGTTAATCGGTCGCCCTCTCTTTCTGGCACCGTCAACTTGTCGTAGGACATCTTTATAAAATAACTAGCTGGTCGTACTCGGCGTTGCACGGGTTAAGGATTAAGTTGAAAATAAATTTGTGGGGGGAAACAAAGGTTCCATTGTTTTGCAAAGCCTCTAATTAAAACAATGTTTCCATTGAATCAAGGCTGAGTTGGAAAGGATGTCTGGGGAAGAAATGTGGCCTATTTTTTTCCATCGGGAATATGTAGGTATGCAAAATTTGGGTCTAATCAATCGGTCGAGCGGTGCAGATTTGTATAGAAAACAGATCTGGGGGAGGAGATGAGTTAGAGGGGGAAGGGGAAATGTCGCCTATATTATCCGGTCTTTTTCGTTTTTGTTAGCTTTTTTTCCCAAATAATTTGTGCGAGTTCGAATGCAACATTGTGTCAAAAGCAACTTTAGGAGATTTAAGATTCTGGACAATCTAAAATTTTAATTTTCATTTATATAAATAAATAGCAGGTATATAAAAACAAAGTAGGTATACAAAAACATCCTCGTATTCGAATGCAACGTTGTGCCAAAATTTCAAAGTAATCGGTGAAGAACTCTCGGAGATTGTCGATTTTGTACTAACGAACATTTACATTTTTATTTATATAGGTATGTGCTGAAATTGACTGTCCTGACATTTTATTTTATTTTTTCATTTTTCTTTCACTTAAACCAGAGGTTCAATTTCTGTAGCGGAACATCACAAAACACCCAGGTTTCAGAAAATCGCATAGATGTATTTTGAACTCAGTGGGAATTGAAGCCGGAATTCTAATGATTGGATTCAATAGATCAGGTCTTACTAAGTATATTAAGTGGTTGATTAAGCGAATTCTCGCACTGACTTTATATTAAATAATTTACAAGATAATAAAGATTAATGTTGCAAAAATTTATAGTAAAAATATTGTTATTTTTCATCTTCCACCTCCATTATTCTCGGCTTTCTGCTGACCATTTACAATTACTCACCAGCAATGCATACATAAAATAATTAACAATCGATAAAATTCCTAATTAAAATTAGCAATGGTGAGAAAAAATTAAGTACCTACTGACTCTACGAGCGTTTTGTGCGAAATAAATGTGAAAAAAATTATGTCAATTAGTTGATGGTCAATCAATCATCATTTACTTGATAGTCTAAAATCTAATTGATAATCGATTGATAGTCTAAAAAGTCTAGTCTAAAAAGATAGTCTAGCAAAATAAATGAGAAAATAATGATTTCAATTAGTTGATGGCAATGATAAAATAAATTGTAGATAAATTACAAGCGTGAAATAGCAACTCAAAAGTAGGGTAATTGCCTTAATTGCATTCGTTATCGAACGGACCTTCTTTGTGATCGGACGCGACGCTACGCCGAAAAACAAGGTTCCGGGGAAAAAGGAACAGAGTATCGTACACTACTGTAAGAATGAGTATGTTATTTTAGTCACCGTGACTTCAAATTACCTGATTTACGTGTCTACACGCAGAGCGTTTCTGAAATAAGTGTGCCGTGATTTGTTGTCTCTTACAATGCAATATTTGCTACATATGAAAGCCGGGTAGTATCGGAATAACGTGTTTATATTATAATACGTTAATGGTTGATGGTATAAAATTCATCAATTAATTGATGGTCTAAAATATAATTGATAATTGATTGATAGTCTAAAAAGTCTAGTGTAAAAATATAGTCTAGCAAAATAAATGTGAAAAAAATATGTGTCAATCCACTGATAGTATAAAGTCTAACTGATAGTCAGTCAATTGAATAGTACAAAGTTTAGATCTGTCATTGTTATCTAAAATATAAAAACAAACTACTTGTAATTCAATTTAATTTTACAGTTTTTTAATACTAACAAATGGAAGGAATATATTTTTTTGATAAAATATTAATGATGATATAATTAATATGACAAGCTTACTATTTGATAACACTAATTGTTTAAACAATATATATAGAGTCGTAATTTCGTGTTATAATTATTCAACACGTTAAGGTCAGTTGAAAAAACTTAAAATGTTTAACAATATTGTAACGAGGCTAAAAAGAATCACGCACTCGTGTCAAGTGACAGTTGTTTGAAATGGTCAGAACACTATCGAAGAATCGAGAACGGTCTACAATGTTATACGGCTTTCGGAAAGTATCTGAAACATTCTACAAGAATCTAGAAGCCACGAGAATCGTCTCCTAAACACTGGGAACGCCTAGAAGGTTCGATACCAGCATTGGCCAGATACAAATAAAACGCGCGCGGGAGTAAAGTTGCTGTTTTAGCATGCTTGACAGCGAAACCAACGCGAAGGCAGCCGCGGGCTTCGGAGGCCAGGGTGGCCAACCGAGCGATAATTCGAAAGCGAATAATCTGGAAAAGTCCTTATGTAGCGAAATAAACCGAAGCGAATAATACTGCGTAACTTGATGGAATGTTCTAGTGCATATTGAATAAAGTGTTAAAGCGATCTGTGTCTATTTACGGGTCGTAAATTGCGAAACAGTTTAATTTAAAGAATAGAGTTAAATTTAATAGTGATAAATGACTTTGTATATCAATTAATTAAGTTAATCTGTAATTAATAAATCCGTAAATAATTTCCAGCGTTTTCATTCTTTCCCTCCGCAGCCACGACACGTGCCAAATTTCTGCAACGTAAACCATTAAAAAGAAAAGCAAATATGCCAACATATTTTAATTATAATATGTGCCCGATTTCATAACACACCACCCCGCTCCGCCAGCCACTCGAGAATATGCACTAAGAGCAGCGCCCAAGTTTTAAGAATAAATTGAAGTCTTCTTTTAAAATGCGGTCCACCCTCCGTGCCGCGCGCCGTTCCAGCCGAGGATCAGCATTCATCCAATTTTAGATGGAATTTGGCAACCAGGATCGGTGGCTGAATACCTCAAGTCTGGAAGGCGACCACCAGGCAGGCACTCAAATAGACAAGGTGCGAATTTTATCAAACGAAATCGTGCAAATTGCGATGATGACATCTAAATTGAAATGTGACAAGAAAATATAAACACGTTATTTGCGATTGCGGTGCAAAATATATGAGACGACATTTGGTGCGACAATCGTGCCTAGTGCAATAGGGAAATTTCACACATTACAAATACCAATGAAAATATATAAAATAGATTCATACACATTAATTAATATCTGCGCATCAGTATAGATAAAGTAGGGTAATGTTTTTTTGAATATACGACTCACGTGAAAAACCATAAGACATAATAATAATTATTATACTATTGATCTTAATTAAACAACTTTGTATTACCACTGTATCTTCATCAGGACGGACGCAAAATAACTATCCATTATCTATCCTAGCAAACAAATCAATTTTTGAACGGGGGCGTGGCTGCAGCTATGATGGGGGTAATTGAGAAGTGGGCGCCGAAATGGGGAATATATCAAGTAACTATTCATAAAATTTAAATGGTTATTAATTATATTGACTTTATTGTTTAGGCATTTTTTTATTTCTAGTATTTCTAAGTTATCTAATCTAAGGCCTCTATTATTTATATGTAGAATCTCGATAGTGTTTTCTTTTTTAGACGTGTGGCCTGTTTCCAAAAGATGGTTGAAGGAAAAGTAGTCAATAGTGTGTAAAAATATTTTATATATTAAAAAACGACCCGTGACGTTACCACGCACATATTTATCCCTCGCGACTGTACAAGTTTCCGATTTATTTTCGTGTATTTCAGATACTGCCAGTACTTTCCGATTCATTTCATACTTACTTTGCAATTGTTTCGACAATCTCGTGAAAATATGTATTCTTAAAGGTGGACTCCACGATTTGAATAGGCCTATAATTTGGTCCATTCGCTACAGCAAGTAAAGAAGGATGTTAATTAGTTAATTCATGTTAAGTAAGTACTTTATTATTATTCATTTTCCATATATAACTTTTTAATATCTTGATTATCTATACTTCGATTTTTAAATTTAACACTGTTATTAAACATTTGTTGTCCTGATGGAGAAGCCATTGGCTTTGAAACATGTTGACTTTTTTTTTTTTCAATAGAAAAAATGGTGCAAACAAAGTTTATTTCTATAAATTATAAAGAAGGATGTGTTTAAAAATTATCCCGCGCCCGCGCCGCACCATAGAAACAGACAGCTGGATTAAGAAAGCCATCATTTAAAATAATTATCGTACAGGTACGGGTACAATGGATCGTTGCGGATGTGTGCGTGGGCTCACTAAACAGACACGCGTCATTAGGCGTGTGTGTACTTTAGAAATTGGTCATTAGCACTGTACCCCAGTTGAAATCGTCCGGAACGCGTTTTGTGAAATTTGTGAATGGGGATCGACGATGAATGGCGGCTGATGGATGTAAATGATCCATCAGCTAACTGGCCAAAGGTATTTCAATTGAAAGGTCTACGCACGTACTTAAGGCGATCGTCTTGCGAAGTGAACAAATTTCACAATTTTTACTCCCTTTCTCTTAACTCGTAGCGTCTGCTTGTCTGCCGAATTTTTTTTAACCCTTTTCCCGCGATCCAATCGAGCTGAAACTTTGCAGGCAGACTCATGGCGACGATAAAAATGATCTAACAAGTTTTCGTTTAAAAAAATTAATAATAATTATAGTATAATTTTGGATTTTTAGAAATTTTTTATTATTCCCTTTCGTAGCGTCGCCCGACTCAAGCCCAACGCGCGGGGTAAGCGCCAACCCCATTTCAACTTGTAAATGAGAAAGGGAGTATAATAAAAACTTGGTTTTTATTGGTTAGTTTTTTCTCATTTCTTCTCTGGCGCTTATTATCACATTTTTGTACGGAAATATATCATATAAAAATGTATTAATGAGGTTTCATTTATTTTAAATACGGATATCTTATTAAAATGACACAAACTAAATTATTTAACCATTTAATAAATGACCAAACCTGCGATGTTTTAAAAATGAAAAAAATTGCTCCACTTTGCGGGCCTGTCATGACTGAATGGCCTCGTGAGATGTTTTTTTTTTCAATAATATTACAAAGTAAAGGATTATCCTAGATTAATTAAAATTACATATTGTAAAATCTGACAATTTACAATTTATGTTTTAAAAAACACTGTTTTAAAAAACAGTTTTAAAAAAATATTTATTTTTACTCCCTTTCTTTTAACTCATAGCGTCTGCTTGTCGGCTTGTCTGCCAAAAAAACTTTAGATCGATTTTTAATCTTTTTCCCGTGATCCAATCGAGCTGAAACTTTGCAGGCAGGCTCGTGGCGACGATAAAAATGATCAAACAAACTTTATTTTAATTTTTTTTAAATAATTATAGTATAATTTTGGATTTTTCGAAATTTTTTATTACTCCCTTTCTTAGCTTCGCCCGACTCGAGCCCGGTGCGTGGGATAGGCGCGAAACCTGTTTCAATTAGTAAATGAGAAAAGGAGTATAATAAAAACTTGGTTTTTATGGGTTAGTTTTTTGTGTGGTTTTTTCCAATCATTTTACTTCATTAATCAAAAAATAGATAATATTATTTTAAAATAAAAACAAAAAAGTCGATATCTTTGTCGATATTCCTGACTTTAACTATTTAATCAATGCGCAAAATATTTGAGACATAATACGCAGTGCTTGATCAAATAGCAGAAATATGAAATTTTATATGTTCCCTATCCTTTCAATGGACGTTGGCTATCATGTTGGCTATGGGAACATTGTTTACTGCGGCAAGGTACGGCTCGTCTTATTCTTAACGGCATGAATTGCTAAATATTCTCGTCTCATTGAATAATAATTAATAGAATTTAAAAAGGGTAGTTCAGGTGGTTTGGGCATGTTGGGCGAACGAATGAGGAAAGGATGGTAAGAAATATATATAACGCAAGTGTTGACGGTGCCAGAAAGAGATGGCGACCGCGGAAGACGTGGCACGACCCGATTAACCAGACACTGGAAGATGGTCCCATTAGAAGCATCAACAAGCTTGCATGAGAAGATATATGAATGTGGATAAGGCGAGAGTTGTACGTCAGGACAGAAGAGTGTGGCGTTCTATCCTCTCTGCTTACCCCCACGGGGAAACGGCGTGATGATAAATAAGTATTAAAAAGTTAATTATTTTCTTGTTGGATGGTACAAAGTTTATGATATAGCGTATGGAAAAAATATTCTAAGTTAAATATTTACTAATGCTCTAATCGAAAAAATTGTACATAATGCTATTAATAAGATGTGCGTAAAACCGGAATAAAATCTGTCTAATAGTTTTTGAGATAGAGTCTCCAAGAGTCTGAAAAAAGGGGTTTCAAGAAAAAGCACATCGCCGTAGCACGAAAATCGATGTAAAAACGAAGCGAGGCTTTTCTTTCAGTTGCGAGTGCATTTGAAAATGCAACAACGTGCATATAAATATGTAAAATATGCAACACACGCACAACACATATGAGTGACATTACAGCAAAGACAGCAATATTCCGCTGAGGTGTTTCTGAGATAAATACAAAAAACCTGTCACTAGCCAGGGAAATTTATTTCTCTGGAATCTATGAAGCCTGCAACATGTTGGAAATAAGTTTTTAAAAACAATTGCCACCTCAGTTTTCCTTTTATAAGCGTGTGTAAATAAATATTTAACTTCAAACATGTATAGTACTGTGTTTGCTGCCAAAAATTTGTCGATCTAAAATTGACATCAAATCTCACTTTATAATGAGGCGGGCAATTTGTCACCTGACATATCCTTGGGGGTTGATTATTTGATGTGGATATTGCTACCTTTGCTTTTAATTGTTGTTACAATAAAGTTTAAAATTCCAAAGTGTCATAAAACTCATAAAGATATGAAGTAAAGACGACATTTCACAACACGAAAGAAGAAGAAGAAAATAAATGTTAAAATGTCACGCGGTAAAGACTTGTTTATTGTAAAAAATATTAAATTGTGTTTGCATTTATACTTGCAGAGAAAATGGTAAATATGTGCGAAAAAAAGTTTAAAAACGGCCTTGCATGAAAAAGGCTTCATATACAGATCGAGTTCGTTCATTTATGGTGGCGTCTAAAGTCCTGAGTTTTAGAGATATCTTTCTTATAATACTCGAATTCAGTACATTCTAAATTAGTTATGTGAGGTGAGTGCATTAAAAACATTGCTTTTTTAACCTTCGTGTGTGATTAATTCTGTGTTCTGTGTGTGATATATGTTTGATTATGTTAATTAATGTTGATGGTTCAACGCACTAGCTCACTGTCAAAGAGGCCACCATTCCGCAACCGTGTCCAGAAAATAAATAAACCCGTTGAAATCAAATAATCCACCACTTACATACCTGTGAATTAAGATAATCCGACCTTACGTGGTCCTGTCAGGGTGCCAAGCACGTGTCCGTCCAGCCTACGTGATCAAAGTCCGAATGCAACTGATTTAAAACTCACGACAATTTCTCCGTCGAGACAAAAAACGCAATGTGTACAAAAATGTGGTCGTATCCATTCGGTTTGCTTGTTTATCAGAAATGCATAACAATAAAGTCACCGGTTGAGCGACATCTGAAATAGCTGAGTGCGTACTACTCGCATAGACGCAACGGAGTGTGTTTGTCTACCTACAATGAGCGCTGCGCGTTTCGAAAAGCGCTTCTTTGTAAAGAAGTATAAACAGGCGCCGACAAAACTGCTTTAGAATGTGTAAAAATATGCATAAATTAGTGCGTGCTTTAATGCTGACTGAAGTAAAATAATAGAGAATGCTTCAAAAAAGATGGACTCGATTTGAAATCGCCATATCTATGCAACTACGAGGATCCCACGAACGAAACTCTCACCGCATAGAAGGGTGGATTATAAAGTTTCAAGACTTAAGGTACTGATACACATGCTTATTTTTAGCATGCTCATTAGCGTGCTCAAAACTAGCATGCTCTAAAAACTGTACAAACTTGCTGATTATTAGCATGCTTATTTTAAGCATGCACATGAATCAGCATGTTCAAAGCTAACAATCAAACACACATGCTTATTACTGGCATGCTCTTGTCATAGAATAGAGAAGCTCTTGTTCAAAATGGAAACTTTGCAAACTGAAACAGGAATTCAAGTGAACCAATAAATCAAAATAGTTCCCGAGTTTTCATCCGCACATTTTTGATTTTAATTTTTATAATTTTTATTGTGAGATTTGAATCATTCTTGTCTTTAAATAAAGTTTCATAAACATTATTTCTTGCTATATATTTTTACATAGCGATGACCGAGTATTCGTATTGATTTCAATAATAAGTCACGACAATTAATGTTTTGTCATGTCCACAACGCGCTATATTTGTTTCATCTGTCGCGGACTGAGAAGATCGCATTGATAATCGATACTAGCCGCGAATGACATTAGCATGCTCATAAGCAAGCCTGTTCACACATGCTCAAAAGATACCCCTCTCGTGGTGAAGACATTAGCATGCTCATTAATCAACCGGCGGTTAATTTTGTGAGCGTGCTAGTATTGAGCATGCTTGTTACTAGCAATGTGCGTGCACACGTGCTACTAAATAGCAATGACTCAAGAAGCTCAATGCTGCGCGTGCTCACGCGCCACTAATGGGCATGTGTATCAGTACTTTCAGTGACTGTCGCTAGATGCCTCACCCAGCACACAAACAGCCCCTAGCCTCAGCCATTCGCCAGACGGCAATCCCGCACACTCTTAGCCGGGAATTAAACCTGATTTTTTCTTGTGGGGACACGACAGAGAACACGTTTTTGTGCCACAATTAACGAATAATCTGGATGACCTCAAGAATAGAATCGCAGACACTTTGAGAGGCGATTGAAGCGAATTCAATTATCCTCTCGATGTTTCCGGTGAAGGACAAACGGAGCATCTATGAAATACTTATTAAAACTTGATAACGCGTTAAAATATTTGTAAATTTCGATGCAATATTTTACCACTGTGATATATATTGCTTTGAAATCGGGTCCATCATTTTGAAACATCCTATATTGTTTATTTGATACCCTCGTACCTGATAATTCTAGCAAAAATCTTACAAAAAAAATCTAAAAAATAAATATATACATATACAAAACAAAAGAATAAAAAGGTTTGTGAGATGAAGGAAGAAAAAACAAACGAAAATAAAACAAAACGTACCTAAAGAGTGTAGACTCCAATATTCACCCAACTGTAAAAAATACATACAGATGATGCGTTATTTATGCATTAAACATTACAATAAGAAACAACTAAACACTCGATTTCAAGATGCAATACGTCGATTATATCACACTTAGAGCAAGACAGACGGACACAATACATGTAACCACATACATATGTAGAGATAAACCAAAAAAGTATAAGAAACAGAGGTAGAATAGAAGACGAAATAATACAGATCAAACAGAAAAATTCAGATACACATCAAAATCTGTATACTACACAAACCAAGTAAAAGGTAGAATAATATACAACCGAGAAGCCAATAGATACAACAAGAAAGGGGTAACATTTTACATACACAGCCTTCAAGCTGCGGTAGATAAACTGAAGACAGCGCCTTAAAAATCTATATAAAATAATTATTTATTTTACCATACTTAAACAAAAATTTTACAACATATGAAATAAATTTTTATCATATATAAAATACTTAATCGACACTCGAAGTCAGAAGATAAAAATAACAAATTCATCCTTAAACTGTTACTTTCTTTCAGCGGCATGGAAGTGAGTTGGTTCAGGATGGTAATAGATCTTCTTTTGCCTGTGACCAGTTTGGTCGTAAATTTCGAAAGATATAACAAAAAAAATGATTAATTTTAATAAGGTGATCGTCGATTATTTTAATAAGGTAGACTAGACACTTTTTTTCTTAGCTTATCTTGCATTTTTGTACCAAATAAGAATTTAATCATCAGATTCCTTTTATTCTACGTATGTTCATTGTACATATATAAATACTGGAAATGAATAAAGCATTAAGTGCCAAAAATATGTTTTTAAAGTATACAGATTAGTGCTATATGCTTTCGCCAATACATTAAGGGACAGATACACATGCTTATTACTGGCATACTCATTAGCATGTTCAAAACTAGCATGCCCTAACAACTGTACACACTTACTCATTATTAGCATGCTTATTTTAAGCATGCTCAAAGCTAACAATCAAACACACATGCTTATTAGCGGCATGCTTATTACTAGCAATGTGCGTACACGCATGCCACTAATAAGCAAGGGCTAAAAAAGGTCAATACTGCGCATGCTCACGTGCCACTAATAAGCTTGTGTATAAGTACCTTTAAACACTGCTCTGAAGTCCTATCTGTTTTAATTTCCCAGTTATATGGGATTGTGTATCGCATAAGTATTAAGTTCCGTGTCATTTTTTTATAAATAAGTAACTAAACGATATGAGTATTATATAGTTTTTTGTATTAAAATAAAATGACTAACTCCCGTGAGGTACCGGCGTGTAGTAGTGTTGAAAATATATGTAAAATAGCACATAAAGAGCGAAAAATACTATATTCGCTTTACCTTGTATCTTAAAATTAACATTCAGGCACTAGGTACTTTATTCATTTCTTTCTAAAACGACAGTAATTAAGTTCTTAAATAGATTAATAAATTACCAAATCAACGATGTTTTAGAACTGAAGAAAACTGCAACACTTAGCGGGCTTTATATAACTGTATGGACGTGTGACAAACATGTGTTTTTTTTCAAAAATATTACTAAGGCAATAATTATCTTCAATAAAAAAATATTTTAAAGTCTGTCAGTTTTCTTACAATTTATGTTTTAAAAGAGACAGTTTTTATTTATTTATTTGCATTATTTCAACCTTAACATTTTAAACTTTTTTTAACAACAATAAATTAAATTAATGGAATTATCGATTAATATGGCAGTTACATTATGATGCAATATAATTATTTTGTTTTCATCACTTTTGCATTGAAAAATATCAACATATTTCAGAGCCCATGGCCCCTTCGTCAGGATACAATTGTATACTAACAAATAAAAAAATCGAAGTATAGACAATCAAAATATAATGAATTACCTACTAAAATGAAAATAATTAATACAAATAATATAATTATTTTAATTTACACTAAATTATTCTTCGTAATACACAACCACGTATGTGCATTACAATGTTTAATGTAGTGTAAATTAAAATAATGGATATAATTATTTTAAAATAACTACAAAAAGAATCAAAAACTTATTCAAGAATCCTGATTTCAGCTCGTATCTAATCAAGAAACAGACAATTTTATAGACAAAATAGGCTGCGTTTAGTTTAAGTAGCTGAAATCAGCAATTTCTAACAAAATGTAAGAGAAGCTTCGAGAAGAAGTGCTGAATTTTGCTGATCTTTAACTGATATGGGTAACCTGTAGGGGTTTTTACATGAATGCATTTCACGAATGCACAATTGATTTAAATCTCATTCCACAGATGCAAAGGTGTGACAATTTAACTCTCGTAACAGCCGCATACTCGCTCACGACGTGATTGTATCAAAACCACGTGCGAACTACGACGTGCGCAAATTTCAAGCAGATAGAGCCAGCCGTTAGTTAGGTATTGCGAAGGCGACATAATATTTGCCTGTCTGTTCAATGTTCTCTGTGATTTGGGCCAATTTCCAAAATGAATAGCTACGATGAAGCGACCACTATTGTTTAATACAATGTGACGTAAGACAGGCATTTGGCAGAATTCCAGAAAATTAGTTTCTGCCTGCTTCCAGAGATGGGATCGGCGCCTAAGTCAGGGTACGAGCATAAATGAATAAAGGGAGTACAGTAGAATACAGTATGATATAGCGGACTAATGCGGGAGGGGGAGTGTCCGTTAAATGCTAAAGTGCGTTCAGACGCATTGCAAAACGACGCAAGTGTGTATTTGAAGTGAATTTGAAGTGAATTTGAATTTATAGTAATAAAAAAAAACCTTGTATAAAACCACTATTTATTGGAAATGTTTCGGGGCAAATGGTAGATACCTCCATCAGGATACAAAGGTATACCTACTAAAAAATAAAAATTTGAAATATGGAAATAAATAAAAACAAATATAGGGGAGCTGAATAACTAATTAGGAACTAATGTGAAAATGAATTTAAAAAGCAACTATTTATATATTTTTTTCATGCACATGTCACGTCTTACGCGGTCGCCCTCTCTTTCTGGCACCATCAACACTTGCATTATATATCTTTCTTACCATTCTTTCCTCATTCGTTCGCTCAACATGCTCAAACCATCTGAGCGATTTTTTTTAATTCGATTGATTATGCTAAGATCAGCTTTACATTAATTCATTCCTAATATCTTCTTTCTTTACTCTCATAAATCATAAATGGATTTGTCACATATACATCTAAAGGATCACACCTCCACTGCAGTCAATCTACTTTCGTTCCTCTTCTGCCAGCTCCAGGCTTCACTTCCATACATAATTCCATTATGAACCGCTAGTTTTGCCTCGGTAGACATTTTCTATTACAAAACTATTGCGTTAAAAGCACGGTTCACCCTATTCCCCGCAGTCACTCTCCTTTCGATATCTTTCTCAACTTTCCCTCTTATATCAAACATACCTCCCAATTGCAAACTCATCATATACAGCACGGTTGGTAAAAATATCGTTTGCTTATCGCTCGGGCCATGTGTGGTCCTCCCAGTTCATCAGTCGCCAGAAGATAAGGAAGTGGTCCACTGGGACATCTGCTGGTGCGGAAACTGACACAAAACAGACCTCGGAGAGGTACAGATCTGTGAAGGCTATCGGAAAGCCAGATCAAGAGATACGCGCGTATACTAATACAAACAGAAACCCAAAGTACAAACAGAAACCTGTTGGTCATTGTCAGATACACAAAGTTGACCCAAAAACAACCCATTTATTTCTTGGCTCATATATCTGTTACATTATTTTACATTCACAAAGAGCAATCTTTTAACTATTCTTGGGTTTACGTCATAATGCAGTCGTAAAACTTACTAGAGGATTAATACTTGATCTTTTGTGTAGAAATTGACAATGTTTGATTTTTACTCCCTTTCTTTTAACTCGTAGCGTCTGCTTGATTGCTTGACGAAAAACGAAAAAACTTTGGACCGATTTTTAACCCTTTTCTCGTGACCCAACCGAGCTGAAACTTTGCAAGCAGACTCGTGGCGACGATAAAGAGATCAATCAAATTTTCGTTAAATAAAATAATAATTATAGTATAATTTTGGATTTTTAAAAATTTTAATGATTTTTCATACAAGTTGTATGGAGATTCCGACGCATATGGTAGACACGAAACCCGAAAATGAGAAAGGGAGTATTGTATTGGTTTTTATGGGTTACTTTTTTACTACCTTTCTTTTACATCTGCTTGTCTGCCGAAAAAACTTTGGATCGATTTTTAACCCTTTTCCCGTGATCCAATCGAGCTGAAACTTTGCAGGCAGACTCGTGGCAACGCTAAAAAAGAGCTAAGAATTTTTCGTTTAAATTTTTAAAATTATTTTTGGATTTTTCGAAATTGTAACGGTTTTTTCAAATTGAAAACCATACAAATGAGAAAGGAGCCCGACGCGTGGAGAAGGGGCGAAATCTGTTTTAACCAGTGCGACTCGAGCCAGGGGTCCGATCAAACGGCTTCACCGATGCCGTGCCCCCCTATCCCAATTATTACTTTTTCAATATTCTATAAGCTTTAAGGATAATAATATACATGGAATAGATTTTCCACATGATTTTAAAGCATATAAATAAATATGTTGATATAAATATGTGTATAAATATGTTGATAGAATATCAAATTGGAAACAATGCAAATAATAATAATAATAATAATAATAATAATGATAATAAATGTTTATTCAATGTTCAATGTTACAAATGTTTACAGTGTTTACAAAATTAAATTAAGCTTTTTTCATTGTTGCTGAGTGTCTTGGCAGCAAGTAAACACTAAATTGATTTGACTCCCTGCCTGCTACACTAGTAATTTACTGTATTATAGCAGACAGTGCTCTTCCAGTAGTATAATGTTCAAGAATATTTATTATTTATATAACATTTGTGAATAAATCTTATTGCCAATTAAAATTAAGTAATAGTAATAATTAAATGTTTACAATTTAATAATGGTGTTAATTAATTCTATTATAGACAAAGGAAAAAAAATGATCTGAATAGGATATTAATAAAATAAAATAAAACAATTAAAAGTATTTAAAAAATGACAGTAAATGTTCTTGTAGGAATAGTATATTTTAAATTTAGTTTATATAATGGTTTTTAATAGGTTTTGGGCATGCTTCCTTCCCTTTTCATGCAGCCAGAGTTTCACTTTAGAAGAAAAATACGCGAGACTATGGCTACATGTTTTAAGTTTAGTGTTAAGAGTATTGAATGTTTTTGGTGCTTGGAAGAGGTGAAATCTTTGTGAAAATGTTTTTTTGAATTTTGGTACAAGATAGTTACAGTTCACCTGTGCCCTTGTTGAGTGTGAGTGAGTTATTTGTTGGTGATCTTGTTTATGTCGGAAAAAATATTTTAAAGTGTTGAGTAAATATGTTTGATTGATGTCCAGGACGTGACATTCTCTGAAAAGTTCTTCTGAAGGAAAACGAAATGGCTTTTTATGAAGAACTCTCAATACCATTTTTTGGGCTTTGCTTAATGAATCTAATATAGTACAAGCTGCACCCCCCCAACTGACAGTTGCATAATTAATGAGTGAGTGACACAGTGCATAGTATACTATTCTTCTTGTCGGTGCGTCGAGTACATCTCTAATTTCTTTGAAAAAATAAACAAGCTTTCTTATTTGGATTGTGAGATTCAAAATATGTTTTCTCCAGTTTAGATGCTGGTCTATGTACACACCTAGATATCGTATATCTTCCGTTGTCTGCAGATTAGTACAATCAAAGGGTTTATGTTTTGATTGACATGTGTGAATCAGTAGATTTTTGGGCTGCTTTATTTCTGTTCTTTTACTGATGGAGAAACACATGTATTTTGTCTTTGAAGCATTTACTGTTAGTAGATTTTTGTCAAGCCATGATGTTATTCGATTCAATCCACTTTGTGCCTTTTTTAAAACATTTTCCCAGGAATCATCTTGAAAAAGAAGCACTGTGTCATCTGCGAAAGAAATTATTTTACCGTTTTCTAAATTGGAGTTACACATTTCATTGACATATATGAGGAAGAGCGTGGGTCCCAAAACACTTCCTTGCGGTACTCCATATGATGTTTTGTGGAGGTTGCTGCAGTGATCGCCCGATTTAACCACCTGAACCCTGTTATTTAGATAATCTTCAAACCACGCCAAAGCCGTCCCCCTTATTCCCAAAGCTGATAACTTGTGCAGCAGCAGTGGATGAGACACCGTATCGAAAGCTTTGGCTAGGTCCAAAAATATACCAATACAACGTTTGTCTTTATCTAATTGTGTAACTAAGAATTCCGTTAGTTGACATATTGCATCTTCTGTTGAGAGTTTTGATTGGAACCCGTATTGATTGTTGGAGATTATTTTGTGAATATCCAGGTATTTTAAAAGACGTACTTTAACTATCTTCTCTAAGATTTTAGAAAAAACACTTAGGAGCGATATAGGTCTATAGTGGCTCGGATTACGGGGATCACCACCCTTGAATATTGGACAGATTCTAGCCAGTTTTAGTGCATTTGGAAAGGTACCCGTTGAGAGACTTTGATTGAATATATAACAAAGAGGCTTACTTAATTGGTCTTTATTATACTTCACTACTTTTGCTGTTACCTCATCGTTTCCAGGGGCACTGTGAGACTTTAGGTTACTAATAATTGCAGCAATTTCATGAATGGAGGTTGGAGCAAAGAAAAATGAATATGGATTTGCTGAATTTAAATTTGTTTTGAGGTTTTCTTCGGTAGTTTTTAGACGAGACAAAATATTTTGTGCTAAATTTTTACCAAGCGAAGCGAAATGCCCGTTTACATTATCTAGCACTTCAGTAATGGCCTTATCCTCAGTAGCATGATTTTTGTTTGGAATCAGCATATCACATATATCATTGCTTCTAGTATTTTGTGTAGAAGTCATTTCTCTTATAATTTCCCATGTTTTCTTTGCATCACGTTGATTTTCTTTTATAATATTTTTGTAATATAAGTGTTTAGCGGATTTGACCGCTCTATTACAAATATTTCTATACTTTTTGTAAAAGTTTTGTAAGCCGACATTTAGAGGGTTAAGTTTAGACTGTTTGTGTAACACATCTCTCTTATTTATGCAGTTAACTAAACTTTCAGTTATCCAAGATTTCTTAATTTTTTTCCTCGATTTATTAGATATATGTTCTTGATTTTTTTTAATGTGGCTTTGTAGAATATACAGGAATTTTGAATATGATGTATTAGCATCATTAGTCTCGTATACTGGTAACCAAGTTTCTTTTTCCAAGTCTTTTTTTAGCATTTCAAAATTTAGTTTGTGTCGGGTTTTTGTATAAGTTTTTGTATTTATTTTTTGTGTTCCAATATCAATCATTACTGGAAAGTGATCCGTGATAGTAGTTTCACATACAATTCCTTTCACCAAGAATTTGCTTTTAACCATAATATGGTCTAAACATGCGTTACCTCTTGTTGGGTTGTTGATGGCAGGAACGAAACCTTGTTCAGCTAACATGGATAGGTATTCAGATGCGTTTGTGGTGGGAGTACTTGCAGTTATGTCAATGTTTATGTCACCTGCAATGATCATTGTTGGGTTTTTGGCCATTGTGAGTAGCTCTTCATAAAGAGAATTTGTGAATTCATACGCATTTTGGAAGGACGGTGGTCGATAAATCCCATATATGTAGGTACCATTACACAAATTAATTTTTAAACAATTGGCGTCACTTATATCTGGTTCAGTTATTTCGAAATTTAGATTTGCTTTAATGTATGTTACAACACCGTCATTTTGGTTATAATGTTTGGAGGTTTTATGCCCGGTGTATCCTGGTATCGTCTGTATTGTGTCTTTATCTTTTAACCAGCATTCCGTAAGAATAATGATTTGAAAGTCTATATTTAGACGATGCAGTAGTACAAGAAGTTCGTCAAAATTATGATTTATGCTTCGTATGTTCATATTTAGAATCTTAAGTGTGCTAGTGCCTCTACAAAAATATTGTTTACAGTTTTCTGGTTGGTCCACAGTTTTAGTGGTAATTGGTTCAAAGGAATCTATTTGGTTTACCAGATCAATCATATTAGCCATTCCATATCTTTCTGTAGTAAATTTGGATGATTTTTTTGTTACACCAACATTCTGTACAGGTAAATATATCCGAATCATATTGTGTGCATGATTCAGGTAAGGGGACTATTATAGTTTGCAAAAGAGCGAATGCCTCTATATCTACCGCGAGATTATTAATATTCATCTTTGTCACTCTGATGTCATGGGTACCGATCTGTAAGCTATGTGGAAATGGGAAAGGGAGTATAATAAAAACTGGTTTTTATGGGTTCTGGTAAGTTTTTTTTGTTCTGGTTCTGGTAAGTTTTGGTAAGTTTTTTTTTTAATATAACAAAAAATAAATATATGGGAGTTGAATGTTAACTGGAGCTCGAGAATCTTCCACTTATCTGGAACACTTATACTCGTCTTCTAGAATATTCGCACGTCTCTGCACACTTTATTCGCCGTTTCTTAACACACTGATCGCTCTTTTAAACTATCTAATGGGTTGCGGTTGGTTCGCTGGTTTAACTTCTATATAGCTATTATGTCGCCTTTTATATAGAGAATATCATTTCCCGAACGTTTGGATATGATCGATTGTTTTTTTTTTTTGATTAAGAATCTCATGATAATAACCTCTTTACATTCCTGATAATTTACATTACGGTGCCTTTAGTTTTTCCACCAATTTTAATCATAAAAATATTTTAATATTGTTCTTTAATGACTAAAGATATTAATGATTTTTTTATTCTTATTTTTAACGCTTCATCAGGCCACGAGGCCCAATTACAGAAGCGAAATACATCACAAAACACCCAGGCTTGAATAAATAACATAGATTAAATTGTGCCCTTACCGGGAATCGAACCCGGACACTCAGTATGTGCTACGAGGGCTGACTTGTTGATAAGCTGTATAAACAAATAAATCGGTATTCGCGAACCATCTTTTGGAAACAGGCCACACGTTTAAAAAGGAAAACGGTATCGATATTTTACATGTAAATAATAGATGCCTTAGATTAGATAAATGTAGAAATAAAATATTAATTAATTATATAAAATTAATAATTTATAACCAGATTAATTTTATGAATAGCCCGTTACTTGATATATTTCCCATTTTGGCGTCCACTCTTCAATTACCCCCACCATAACTGTAGCCACGCTCCCGTTCAAAAATTGATTTGTTAGCTAGAATAAGTAATGGATAATAAGTTTGCGTCCGTCCTGACGAAGATACAGTGGTATCGAAGCCGATAGACGTAGAGTTACTAGTTAAGTTGTTTAATTAAAATTAATAATTACGTCCAACAACAAAGTTGACGCTATAAACATCAAAATAAACAAATTCGATTACACGGCGTTTTGACTGTTGGCTTAAAATTGGGGCAGAGGACTACAAGGGGTTGTGAATGAAAAATGATCGCGTGGCGGGGAAAGTGCGGGCCAACAGTTGGCATAATCGACCAATCAGCTACGATTTCCGGCGAGCGTTGGAGATCAGGAAGTGTTGCACCTGCCGGTGTTCGCGGCACCCACAGGTGGTTCAGGAATGCGGCCAGAGTAAACACTGACGGAAAATATTTAAACAGGGTGTAGATGAGTGACGCTGCGGCGTGTGAAAGTGTAGACCGCCACCCGGAGCCGTCAATAATGAAACTACTTCGAAATTCTTACACAAAAATTCTTACTTCGAAACTATAAATTCTTAATAGTAAAAGCGAAACACTTGGAACAGCAAGGTACGCCTCTTTCCATTTAAGAAAGACAATCGAATTAGTATGTGTAAGCCGTGCGCACGAGGCATGTTGTTTCATTGTGTTAGTGTTTACACCTGTAAATGGAAAGAGGTCTACTACTCTCACCTGTCACTTCTTTATATTTTTTTAATAATTTAGATAAAATGTACAACTACGAATAAACATAACTGACAGTATTTTCGTAATAGCTGTTCATACCCGGCGTTGCACGGGTTAAGGATTAAGTTGAAAATAAATTTTTGGGGGGAAAAAAAGGTTCGGTTCAAAGGTTTGTATATATCAGGGGAAGGGGCAAAAGAATATGGGGTAAATGTCACTAATGGTACTCGCCGAGTCCTAAAGCATAAGTTTCCAAATTTTGAGTCCGATCGGACAAACGGTACAGATTTGTATCGAAAATATATCAGGGGGCGGGGAAGGGTAAAAGAATAGGGGTGAAACGTCGCATATGATATCAGCCGGGTCCTTAAGAATAAGTTTCCAAGTTTTGAGTCAGATCGGTCGAACGATACAGATTTGTATCGAAAATATATCAGGGGAGGGGAAGGGGCAAAATAATAGGGAGGAAATGCCGCTTATGTTACCCGCCGATTGCTAAAGAATAAATATCCTAATTTTGAGTCCGATCGGTCGAACGGTACAGATTTGCATCGAAAATATATCGGGGTTATTATTTTTTGAATTTTTGCTTGAAATTTTCGCCATTCTTAAGACCTCAAGCTTTAAGAAAATGCAAAAATTTCGAAATGTCAAGGCTTAATTATAAGCTATTCTATTCGGTTTTTCATTATTTCCTAACATTTAGTAGCGAAATATAATTCATTATTTTTGAGTTATTTAACCCAAAATTAATTCCGTTCCGATCGGCTGATTCGCGTCTGTTCCGCGGCATTGACCATCGCACTTATTACACGAATGGCACTTGCACAGAGCACATGGCCGCAGAGCCGGGAAGCACAACTGCGCTTCGCCGTGCCAAAGCTTGTCGCGACTCGCGGCTCGGGCTGGCGCCGAAACCGCCTTACGTAACATTTGGATAGAGGCCAATGTCGCGTGCAAGGTTCCCGCGATCAATTTTATTTATTATTTATAATCTAGCGAATTTTTATTTTGCCAAGGCTCATCTCCATTGCATTGAATAATGGACTGCGTATAATTTGAGTAACGACACATTTGTCAAGAATCTTATTTATCGTCACATTTTCTCAAGTGAATAAATAATATAGCTGTACCCGCGCGGCTTCGCACGCGTAGTTTTTTAGTACACTGTTTGGATCGTCATAGAACTTTCTCGAACCTTCTAGAACATTCTCCTTCCAGAACTTTCAAGAAATTCATCGAATGTACAGGAACCTTCTAGACACACCGACACATTCCGCCACTCAGTTTAGAACCTTATAGAACTTACGGGAATTTTCTAGAACCTTCTCCTTCCAGAACTTTCTAGGGCAGGTTTTATCGGAACCTTCTAGACTCACCGATACAGTCGGCGGGCCTATTTTGAAACTATCTAAAGCATTTGCGGATTTCCCATAACAAAACAATGTGCTAGAAAGCACATTTTTGTCACCCACTCCCACCCACGCACAGCCACCCTCACCAAACTCGCATATTTTCGATGTGACACCAAGGGCTATCCACCACCATAGCCAACAGCGGGTGGTTGTGGCTGGTTATGGAGAAAACTTGGCGGGTAGGGAAACACGGGTTACTTTTTAGTATTATATTGATTGATTATATTATGTGAATTTATTGCTAGATATTTTTTTTCCCTTAGCAATTTAGTTCGTACTATTGTATTTTGCTATTACTTTGTGGTTATTCATTATAAATTGGCATTGCAAAGTAATTTCAACTACCGTATCAAAAAATTGGATTGCTCTATGGACAAAAATAAAAATTAATCAATTAATAAAAATTAGAACTAAATATAAGGTTGATATATTCACGGAAACATGGAGGGTTGCTATAGCTTAGTGGTCAGAGCACTGGCCCCGGAAAGGAGGTGACCTGGGTTCGAATCCCAGTAGTAACCTAATATTTTTTCGTGAATTAGATTTTTCTGTATGTCTTTCTAACTGATTAATTAATTTGATTTAATAATTAAACGATTTTACTTGGCTTATCACCACTTAATTTAAAAAATATATATATTTATTAAGATTTATTATTAGGTGCGTAAAAAGATACACGCAAATTAATTTAATACACCAGTGCCTCTTGAATATCAATGACGTCATATGCAGAAGTTATTTTATGCAATCTCAGTACAGAGACTGCATGATAGTCGCCTCTCGATATTCTACAAGAGAAGCGTTGTTATCTTATGTTTTATATTTGTTGTAGATATTTGATACTATAAGAAGATACTAGGTAATAAATCAGGGCTGCCAAAAAGCAGCAAAAATACTAATTTTGTATAAAACTTTGCTGATAATATAACTGTGTATAGGGCAAAGTTGATACAATTCTTTACATCTCAACTAAATGGAAATAAATAATAAATTTTTCTTTTTCTTCTTACTACTTAAACTTCTCTTTTCAATTGACACAAATCTATAAGATGTACTTGAATCTTTTTAACTGGAATCAAAATTTACACAAATCTATTATATGCACTTGAATCTTTTAACAGCAATCTAAATTTACACAATTCTATAATATGTACTTATACCTTTTAACTGTAAATCTGTATTATGTTATTTTTTAAATTTATATTTATAAAAGCCCATAAGGGCGTTAAATAAATAAATAAATAAAAATAAGTAAGTAAACAGTAAGTAAGTAAGTAAGGTAAGTCTAAGACGAGAGTGTGATAGTTATTGGGTGATATCAGTGATTAGAAACTGTGAGAGGGATCACCGTTTTACAACATCACACAATTTGAGAATCTTGTTGGTCCAGTGGTTAAGACGCTCGCCTAGTGATCTTTAGTTAGTGGTCGAGGACTCAAACCTCGTTCCAGAATACCAACAAATTGGTCCTATTTTAATAGAATATGCCTTTAATTTAGTGATGTGACAGGTATTCCGTGTAATTGTCTTGTTTTTTTAATTCAAAATAAATACTGAATAAACAAAAAAATATGAAATAAATAGTATTCAATCATTGTATTGAATTTCATAATTACATTAAATAATGATGATAATTATATTAAATAATGTTTTAACGATGACTGAACGTGTGATTCTAAGATTGGTGTTAGATTGTAATGACAACTGATAGCTGATTAACTAACCAAGATATCAGACAATAATCTAATAAGATAACATTAAAAATAAAAACTAAACCTGACAGCATTTAAACCTCATTTCCCTATCACTTATACAATGGAACATGAATCACAATCACTCTAATGGTATTAACCTAAATAAAAATCCAAATAAAATACAGCAAACCTCGAACGACTTAAATTTTTTAACAAATGAAACTTGTATTTTAGTTGAAGACATTTTCAGATCACTGTTAGTGAAAAAAAAGGAATGAAAGTAGACTGAATGCGGTGGAGATGCGGTGAGTAAGGCGCTTGTGTGGAAAATCTTTGGTCTATGGAGTGAGGAATGAACAAATTAGAAGTGAATGTAATGCTGGCTGTAAGTATGGTAGATAGAATTAAAAAAGAAGTGCTGAGATGGTTTGGGTCACGTAGGACGTATGAGCGAGGAAAGGATGGTGAAGAAATTATATGGGGCGAGTGTCGAAGGCAACAACAGGAATAGAGGGCGCCCGCGAGAGACTTGGCATGATCAGATACTCCAAATTTGGAGGGTGGCCCTGTTAAAAGCCTCAACAACCGTAGCGCTCGCATGAGAAAATGTGTGAATGTAACCGAAGCGAAACTGGTGTGCCAAGATAGAAGAATATGGCGTTCCATCCTCTCTGTCTACCCCTACGGAGAAACGGCATGACGGTTAGTTAGTAAGATGGTGATTGTGATGACTCACGACGAAGATTTTGAGCTCATCACTAACAATGTCATTATTGAACCAAATTGATATTTATATAACTCGTTTAAAACATTATTGGGGAAACATTATTATGGAACTGGAATCGATAATTTTATGTTAGTTGAAAAATTTCGCAATTTAATCATTTCACAATTTTCAAACGCATTTTACTCGAAAAGTAAAGTAGTAAAAAAGTAAGTAATTTCATGTAAAAATAATACCAATACCATAATTCATATAGGTTTTCTTTAAAAAAATCACAAAAAATGCCTTTTTCTCGCTTCGTAGGAGGTATTCCCCCTTAAGGACATTTTGTACTTTGATTGAGTACCTTAATTACATAAAATGAAACTGCGTTTAGAAATACGTACCATTATAGAACCAAAGCAGGATATTCAACTCGTTCAAAGCACTATTAACTCGTTTGTGGTGTATTTTTATAAGCCTAATGATCCGTTTGTTTCGGATCACTTCAGGAAGACAATGGTTGTCTCATTAGAAGTGATTTAGAATGAAATGTAGAATAATTCCCGGTAGCTTCGCTATTACACCTGACTCACGATCGGTCGTTTAATTATGCAGATGTGCCACCAAGTATACTACTTATACAATTTGAAAAATTTTAATACCGAGATTGAGAGCGGCTTTGCACCTTTGATACCGTGGCGTTTATTCAAATTTTATTCAATTATACCGTTTTTCTGATGGCTGCAACATCCCATCAATAATAATCCAAGACACCAAATTTTCTAGTCTACTTTTTCACTACTAGTCTACGATTTTTCAACGGTAAAAAACTAACCCATAAAAACCAAGTATTTATTATACTCCCTTCCTCATTTACTAGTGGAAACAGGTTTGGCGCTTAACCCATAAAAAACAAGTTTTTACAATACCCCCTTTCTCATTTTCGGGTTTCGCGTCTACCATATGCGTTGAAATATCCATACAACTTGTGTGTAAAAAAATATATAAATTAGAAAAATCCAAAAATTTATTAATTTTTTTAACGAAAATTTGATAAATCTTCTTGATCGTCGCCACGAGTCTGCTTGCAAAGTTTCAGCTCGATTGGATCACGGGAAAGGTGTTAAAAATCGATCCAAAGTTTTAGCATCAAACAAACAACCAGACGCTACGAGTTAAAATAAAGGAAGTAAAAAGATTTCGACGAAAGAGCGTTAATTTTGGCTTTGTTTCGGCTATTTTCTATCTTGAAAGCATTATTTTGTTCTCGTTTTTCGGAAAATTACGAGGGAATATTATATTGATATGAGCTCTACACTCTGTTTAAGACTATCTGTGTTGAAGACTTCGGTGGCTGGGTCATGAATGATCGAGCATCGAGCACCAGAGTCTCTGCTGAACTCAAGGCCGATAGGGCGAAGGAGCTTAGGAAGGCCAAAATTAAGATGGAGCGACAACGTCCTCAGAAACATTTCTGCCTCGGATCTTCTGAACTGGAGAGGGGCTGGCACTAAACCGAAATGAGTGGAGGAAGACTCTTGAGGAGGCTAAGACCCATCAGGGGCTGCAGAGCCAAGAATGATGATGATTATGATGATTATATTGATATACACAAGAATCCAAATGTCGGGAAATAAAGCTAGTAAAATACAAATAATAGAGCTTTTATAATTTGGTGCATTTTGTGCGTCCTTTGATCACTATTTTCTAAATATATTTAATCCGTGATAGAATACCATGTCTATTAATTTTTGAAAGTTGTGTACATATTTAAATTATGCGCCACGTTTCACATGTGAGTTCTAACGATCCCCCACGCGGCTAGCACCAAAGTTTTTTCAAACCCTTGAATAACCACAGGTGTCGCTAAATGAGACATCTTTATAGACTTTTTTTTAAAGCAATATACTTTATCTGTGGGAATGAAATTCTTCCAAATTACTAACATTACACTAGCATACGCCAGAAATATTATTTCAATTTTTATTAAAACTCCTTTTTACCAGTATTTTCATTCAGAATATTTTTTGAGTATGTCTAAATTTTTCAAAACAGAACTTTTTTTTTTGTCATAGGGATATCATTAATCAATTAATGTATATATAGATGTCTCACAGAGACGAAACTATATATTTATGGGAAAGTAAGTATACAAGTTTTAGGGTGTACATAGGGCTTACGATTTATATGGCTTATATTTAACACTACAAAATCCTATTGGTGGTCCACGGGATTAAAAATTATGAATCTAGCGGTCAGTGAGGTCCTAAAGTTTGGCGACCGCTGGGCGATTCTTATTATTCTTATCCAAAAGTTTACTTCATCCAAACTATTCGATTGAATATTTCACAAGCTAATTAATCTACGACGTTATTTTACATTATTTTGCCATGTTAACATGCGTCCGTATCGGAGCGGAGAGCTCTGATAGGATGAAAATTGAAAACCGACCATAAAATCAATTGAATATCGTTACGCAACGTTGGTCGGACACTTTGGTGCGTTCGCTTCATCAATAAATGGTTAATTGAATTCCCCCATGGCCACCTACCTCTCTTACTGGACGACACGACCGTCTCGACTATCAACGTTGGAAATGTGAAATCCACTTGCGTAATTTCCTTGGTAGGTCTGAAACTAGACTTCAAAGCCATCCGCGATCATAACCTAAGTAAAAAATATTAATATATGGCACCGCTGGTGACTGCTTCAGGTAGACTGATTGGCTCCGTTTCCCTGAAAGAGTCCAATTGTGTTGGTAAACGACGACATGGCGCCTCTTTATCTTCAAGAGTCCTATATTCCGGACAACTTTAAGGCTGAACATATTTCGGCGTTTTTTTTTTTACGAAAATGTGGGTTTTTATTATTCATTTATATAAGAATATATATTCTGGACTGCAATTTTTCATGGCAATAACTTAGATAGAACCTTTGTTCTTATATAAAAGTAATAACCTGACCATTATTTATAATAATTAATAAAATATAAGCAATAATCGACAGCCGCGGCCAAAAAAATCGTTTATAGTGTTCTAGGGGAAACAAAGTTTTAATGAATATTTATATGTACGCACAATATGTTTTTTTATACATATAAAGTTTACTTAATTATCTAGAATCCGTACTTAGATAATTAAGAAATGTTCAGTATTAATAAAGTTATAATGTTTTAAATTTGCAAGAAATTATTACGTTTTTTGTTGATTTTAAAACGCTTTTTATTCATATAAAGAGATGAATTTTAACAATATATTCTATTTATTCCCGTATTTTGATGCTTTACTCACTAATTAAAAGTTAGTTTTTTTTAATAAAAACACCTTAATTGTGAAATGTGCCAATAAATGACGTAATTATCAAACATGCCTTAAAAGTATTATTTTGTACTGAAAATTACGCTTTTAAGGTGTACCTCAACCTTTAAATCACTAAGCATAAACTCTGAATTCCGCGTCGTGCTTCCACGTAATATGAGTGCACTAATAATTGTACTAACTCATTTTTTCAATCGTTACCATAATTATTATAATACGCCCCGTTCGCGATAGCCACGCCCGCTCTGCGGTTCTGGATGATTGCAGTCGAAAACGGCATTCGATGCCCGAAAACAGGCGGCAGAAAAAGAGGTAAACGACGCCATTTTGAACCGCGAGTCGGGGTTGCCAGTCGAATAAAATTACCGTCGTAAAAAATACGGGACCTAACGACATCCTTCGCGAGCCTACACGCCGTCTCAAACCCTGTCCATAGGTACTTTAATTGCAACCTGTTTTATTTTAAAATTAACCTGTTTTTATTTTAAATTTAAAATGATTCATGAAACGGGGTGTTTTTTTTGAGATGTAGAATTTTAAAATGAAATAAAACAAATAAAGATCGCGGTAATGACCATGGCAGTGACTTTTTAAACATAGGGTGTTTTTTTAAAGGCTGTCGCAATGACAACACTTCTTCCAGCGACAGCAAATTTGACAGCTGGTTTGTGCTCAGTTTGGTTAGTCATTTCACCATGAATAGACTTACGCCAGAACAACGCTTGCAGATTGTGCAAATTTATTTCTAAAATTGTGGTATCGTAATCATATTTAAACACTAATGGCGTACAATTATCTTTCCAATAAAACCAATACCATGGCTTGCAACACGATTTTTATGTGTTTTATTTCATTTAAAGTTTTATACCCCTAAAAAACACCCTACACTAAAATATTTTTATAAATGTAAGATCTTTTAGGACATTATCATGACATTTATTTGCGAAAGCCATTTTTTTACATAATTATCAATTAATAATAAAGGTGGCAATAATTCCAAGAAGGACCAACGGCTGTGCGCTGAAAAAAATGCAACCTTACAATTCCTAAGCGAAATTTATGTTTTTATAAGTTATTTATTACTCGAATAAAATTCCTAGTGACTGTTTTGTCTACACAAAGAAATTACAAAAAAAAATTCTATCTTCTACCTAATATGACATAAAACTTTGTTTGAATACATGTTATAATTGTTCCATCCAATTCTAGTCAAATTTACATCAATCAAAAAATTTAAAAAATCGTCTATTTATGTGGTACTTAGCTATCTCAAATATTTAATTAATTCGTTAGAGTAACGTTTGCATGGTGAACGCATTTGTAGACTTTTTTGAATTTATGAACTTAAAATAAGATAAAAACCTTCCCTGTATTTTTCGTTAAATCCCTAATTCTTATAACTAACCAAGACTATTATAACTAACTAATAAACTTATAACTAACTAATTAAGAATTAGAAACTTATAACTAACTAATTAAGAATTAGAATTAATTAACTTGTATCCAATAATAATTCTTATATGTTTTTTGGAATTATACCGAATCGATGCTGAGCAGTCGATATGAAATTATTAAAATTCATTTAAACATTGAAAGTATTTGTTGATATCTGATTACCGTGATCTATAACTAGTCATGAGCTAAATATTTAGTGATTTTTTTTAAATACACACACAGTACAACGTACCATTAAAAAAAACCAATGTACTTAAAAAAATATAAAAAGTGATGTACAAAGATATATAAAAAAGTAACCCATAAAAACCAAGTTTTTGCAATACTCCCTTTCTTATTTTCGGGTTTCGCGTCTACCATATGCGTTGAAATATCCATACAACTTGTATGAAAAAAAAAAATTTGAAAAATCCAAAATTATGCTATAATTATTAAATTTTTTAACGAAAATTCTTCTTGATCGTTGCCATGAGTCTGCTTGCAAAGTTTCAGCTCGATTGGATCACGGGAAAATGCTTAAAAATCGATCCAAAGTTTTTTCGACGGCAACCTGGCAAGCAAGCAGACGCCACGAGTTAATATAAAGGGAGTAAAAACCAATAAAATTTCTAAAAATCCGAAATTAAACTATAATTATTAATTTTTTTTTAACGAAAATTTGATAGATCTTCTTGATCTTCAACACGAGTCTGTTTGCCAAGTTTCAGCTCGATTGAATCACGGGAAAAGGGTCAAAAATCGAACCAAAGTTTTTGTTGACGGCAAGCAAGCAGACGCCACGAGTTAATATAAAGGGAGTAAAAGGAGATATTATTAACAAAACATTAAGCAAATGATTTTATAAAGTATTAAAAAATTACAAAAAATGAAAAAAGAGACTTATTGTTATTTCATTGTAAAAATGATTGGTGACCAATGATTTCTCGCCGAATTACGAATATTCAGTTACCAACCTATTTGCGATCGGACTCAAATCTCACGATCACAGTTAAAATAGCGGTTCATCTCATCACTGCACTGAACCCATTGATTTCATTTTTTTAACATTACTGTTATCACTTTTTGCCCAGCATATCTGTGCGAACAGATTTCTGCTGCACCATCTATTGTATGTTAAATCAATGTGCGACTCGTCACTAGTAGTAAAAACTTCGCGGGAGTATTCTTCATTCAATTTTAAATAGAAAATATTATTTTCACTGCGGGTGAAACTTCGACGGTTACGGAGAAAAACAATATTTTCTGTAAAACGTTAGACGACTATCGTGTCTGATAGAAGTTGGGGAAAAAGGAAAATAATGTTTTAATTTACAAAAAAAATAAGCGTCCTAAATTTCAAATCAGATAAATAAATGTCTAAGCCACCCCCATTATTAACGATCTTTGCTATCTGGGGGAGCAAAAATTAATGTTTTTACATTTTAACAATTTCTTTTTACACACGTGTTCTAAAAACACAATTACAGGATTTTGTCCACAGAGGGATAATCACTAATTTAGAATTACAGAAGATGGATGTTTCGGATGTTCTTACGGAATTGGAATTGCTGAACGTTGCATTGTGTAAAATGATCACTTATTAGTTAATACAAGTCTCAAGCCCTGTGGCCACCCAAATAAAATAAATAGCTTCGTCTCTGTGAGACTTCTATAATTTATCTCAATTAATGCTAACTTATATCTGTTTCTATGTTGCTTTTACTAAAAAATAAAATGACGCCTGAATTTATTGTATTATCTTTGGTATTCCCCATATTATCAATTTCGGGAAAGTCTAATTAATATGTGTCTTATATTGTTTGTATTTATTCAATTATCCATGTTCAATGCAATATTATGTATTTTAGAGTTAACATTTAATTTACCTATTCGGATGATATAATTGTAAAACCATTACCGGTATTAATTGTATTCATATAATTTCCCATAATTTAACCAAATAATTTTTGCATATAAACTCACTAAAATGTTCTATGTATATCACTTGGCTGGTCTTGATAATAAAAATATTGAACGCTTAAAATCCTGTGTTCATTTTTAATTTTTAAAAATTAATGTTAACATTTTTAATAGTAAGTGGAAACAATGCACTCCAGAATATTTTGTGAAATATTTTCACATCCACACATACAAGTATATATACAAATAAATATTTGTTGTGCAGTATATGAAACGCAAATATTATAAACAAATTTATTAATCAATTAGAAAAGACGTACAGAAAAATCATTTTAACGAAAAATATTTTAGCTGCTACCGGCATTCGAACCAACGGACCTCCACTCTATCGAGAATGGCGCGTAATCCAATTTCGCCACGGCAGCTTGGTAAATTAATGTAAATTTTTCGACCTTATGTACCTATATGTACTCTCTTTTAAATTGATTAACAAACATATTCAATATTTTAAAGCAGTTCACTTTTTATAATACGAAAGTCACAAATTACTTTGTGTATCTACCGCTAGTGGATTATTGTGGTTTATTATCCACTAGTTTATTCGATATTTCATTGTGTAACCAGATTAACAACTCGCCATAATTTCCCATTCATACCACGCAGTAATAGTGCGTTTGCCAAGTGCTTCCTTCTAAGAGTGCCAAATAACTTAAATAAATTATATGCAATAAGTACGATGATACATATATTGATATTGCGGTTTATTGAAGCGAACATTAAAAATAACAATTTGCTGACAAGTGACCCTCATCACCCCTCTCCACTTCTGACTTCAGTCCCAAGTAAGATATAATTTAGGACCGGTTGTATCAACTTGGTTTAAAATAGCGAAGAGAAAAACTACATTTCGAGGCGAACCAATGTTCTGTCAGTTTTCACGGGTCGCAGCTAGGTAGTACACAATGATGCCATACGTGCTCGTAACCCTGTCTTCTTTTTATGTAAATTATAAATTAATATATATTTATTTAATGCTTAAATAACCGTTTAGAATAAATAATTCGTCGATAGCGCGTAGTAATACCTACCTAGGTAAATGCCTTGATATTTCGTATTTGTTTATACCTAAACGGTGCGCATTACTTGATTCGTTTTTAGCGCAATCATAATATAGATATATAAGATTATATTACATAGATATAGATACATTGTTGGCTTTTCAAAATTAATCATATAAAAAGATTCTAAATTAATATTTTTTTACTTATTTTTGATGTTTATAACATTCACTTTGTGGTTGGACGTAATTTAATTAATTAAAAACTTTGTATTACCAACTTGGAGTAACTTTACGTCTACCGGTTTCAATACCACTGTATATTAGTCAGGACGGACGCGAATGCGCATAGTATGCCTCAGTTCGAAGATACAGTGCTATCGAAACCGGTAGACGTGAAGTTGCTCCAAGTGGTTAATATAAAGCTTTTAATTAATTTAAATTAATAAAAAAATGAAGTCTTACAAATCTCAAAGTCAATTCTGTGAACACGCATCGATTATGCATTCTAAATAAATAATGACTAGGTACTCTTTAAATAATATTATGTACATTAATCGTTCAAAATTTACTATAGCTGACGCAGAAAAAACATAATGGTTAGAATTAAATCCAATAGTATCGAAAGCAGATAATTAATTACATAAAAAGTATTTGACAGTTCAAGAAACCCAGCGCAATGCCATTCTGGTTATTTATACACTAAATCCTTGAAAATAAAATAACAACATGAATCCGTGCAGTAGTGCTACAGAGAAATGCAACAGCGTCGTTAATGAACAGAATAAGGAATAATTTTGTAAATAAGAGATAAGAGGAGCATTTATATAAGTTGCAGAAATGTTATGTATGAGATTAATGCATACATTAGCGATAAATAACACTAGCGTAGGTAGGTACCGCAATAGATTTTTAATTTTATCATCGATTCATTGGCCGATTTCGGCGTTCACTTTGTAAACAATATACAAGGAAGTTTACATCGTTTTAAAATAGTACATTTGTGTACAATGCATAATCTCAAACTCAAGACATAGTTTATAGTTCGTACACCGCACCAATTTTTGTTATGTTTGATTAGTTGAAGGTGTGATACGTTATATTATTAATATTAATCAATGAACTTACTGTATGGCTCTGCGAAGTTCCTCCATCCCTAGCAAAAATACACGGACGCCGTCTCAGGCCTGGCTCGCCAGACCAGAGGTTGGCATTTTGCAGGCGAATTCACTTTTCTCGGTCGACACAGAACCGGTTCGATGCACACGTGCTGTCTATTGTTTTTTACAAGCGCGACGTCCGTAAAAAAAGTCCGATATTAAACTAAAACGGCGTGCTCGCCGCGTAAATAAATACAGAATCGTAAATTAGATAACGCGAATACGATTGGCGAATCAGACGCACGCGAAGACGATTGGCGAATCAGACGCACGCGACGGCGCTTTGTTATGGTCTGTGACAGTTCGCTCGGCGTTCGGAGTCGTACGTACTAAAATACACGGAAAATAAACAGAAATCATTCAAATATGCTACTGGAACACACGCGAGCGATGATAAAGTTACAACAACATCAACATGCAAATTTCGATCGCAAAAAACACTGCTATTAGCTTCGGTCAAACGTCAACAGCGGGCTATGTCAAAAGAATAACATGAATGAAGTTGGCCGCGAACGGCGTTGTCGGAATTTTTCGATACACCGGCTCGCTGGGAATGGTCCAAAGGACTACGATTTATCGATACGCGGAACTAAGCGATGTAAAATCGAAAATCTTTATGACCATGCGCGCAGACCGCACGAGACGAACGAAGGACCGGCGCGCGCAGCGACAGCTGACGACTGCAGCAGGTCGGAGACGGTCGGCTACCGCCCCCCCACCCGGGCTGTTCATACATTGACTCCATGTAAAGGTGCGGTCACTCGCGCACGAAAAATATTATCATTACGAGAATATGAAAGAACATAAATATTTATACATACATTATTAACGATAATTACTACTTAATTCGCTACAATAATGAAACAAAGTATGCAGTCTTTTCTAAACAGACAATCACAAGGCAAAGAAGGTTGCAATAAAGCTCTAATCTGAAAAAATATTTTAATTTGTCCACTTTGGGTTCATAACCTACATATGGGGTGTTTCGTAGTTCGGAGAAAAAACTTCAGGGGAGACTTCTTCATTTAATTTTGAATAGAAAATAATCTTTTCTCTTTTGTAAGATGTTAGACTATCATGAAAGTAATTTATATCAAATATTAAAAAAGCATTCGCTTCGATACAAGTCAAATAAAATGATTACAACCTTAGAAAGAAATTTAAAAAAAACGAGCGAGCCTTACAGTAGTCGCATATGTATAACATTTGTCATCCCACATTTAAAAATATCAATTGAGCAGCGACAGAAATAAACCTCTAAATTTATATATTTATTAATTAATAAATACACGAATTTTTATTTCGAAATGCGTTTGGTGAATTATTGTTTTTATTTATTTTCATAGGTGACGGTAATGTGCCGCCATACATATTGTATGAAAACTTTGAATAAATATTTAAAAATATTCACATAAATTACATACAATTTGAGAATGTAAATCATAAAGAGTAGTTATTGTTTACATTATTGTAAAAACAATGAAGTATTTATTGGATATTTTCGAAGATATAAGCCAAAATATATCAATGTTACAACATCCACAAGCTTGACATCGGCCACGTAGCATATATACAAAAATTGCAATAATAAAATAAATAAAAGTTACACATCAAAAATGTTGTAAGATGTGGTGTTTATGTGTTTCCCTTAAATTACAGATAATTTCCCTTAACGAAATTTTCCTATTCAAAACTGAATGAGCAAGACCCCAAAAATTTGCTACTAATTACGAGACACCCGGAATATTGAGCTTTTATAACATTCGTTTTTTAATCTAGCCGGCAATGTCCAAACAAAAGCATCAGCGATCAGTGAGCGCTATATTATAGTAACTCCAAAAATAATGCGTGCAATGCGCAACACTTCCATTCCCAATTTTCAATCTTAGTTTATTTTACAAAGCAAAAATATTATTTGGAAAGTACTATATAAAACAGAGTTAAGAAATTTAATTTATGAATGAAAATGATTATATATACTGCTGCAAAATTGTTTAAAGTTTTGTAATGATAGTTCGTAGCCAGCGTAGTTTTCCAATTTTATTTTATTTTATCACATTGGTACATCCATGCACGTAGCAGAATTCTGCGTTATTTCTTCGCCCCCAGACACCATTGTCATTTATAGGGACGTAAATTTTAGCGAGAATCGTTCTTTCAATGATGTCTAGGACATTACATGGTAATAGTGTCATAAAGTTTTTAAAGCGAACTTTTGCGATGCATATTTTTGTAATACGCAATTAATTTTTTTTCTTGTTCTTATTTGCGTAATTACTGTTTATTTCATAAAAATATAAATTAAAAGACTTTATGACGTTGAATTGCTGCGTGCACTACCGATTAGGGGAAGTATGACTTAATTAATACAAACATTTTTTAAAAATATTTCTCAGTTCAACTGAACTGACAAATATAAAAAAATATAATTAAATAAATAAAAATAACTTTGTTAAACACCACTTATATTTATTTTCAAATCCAGCCAGGTTTCGCTACGACCGTAGCTTCTTCAGAGAGAATCTTAACTGCCTAAACGTACAAAAATTATGCGCTTATATACTTGTGTGAAAGGTGAAAGGAGTGCCAATAGTGGGAGTAGGGGGTGGGATTTCGCAAGGAATATTACTATTAAGAGGAAAAATATTTAAAAGTGGACTAAAAGATAAATTTACTTGATTGTTAATGATTTTATGATTCATATTAATGGCTTTTCTTATCTCTGATGCCTCTTAATTATCTGGTCTATTACCTATTACGTTTTTATGAATAATACTAACTCCTGAACTATTATTGAACGTGCGATCTTCTTCAATTAAAGGGTTTACGAATTCTTCAAGAATTTCTCAAATAATATAAATGAAGAATTACGTAGCTCGGCTCTGACCCCCCCTGCTCTCACGTAGCCCAGCATAGCATTCTGCGTAATCCCTACCCTCTTGATCAGGCCACATGGTTTATGGACGCTCCCCAAACAATTATTCTTAAGTTTATATATTTTCTTATAGTAAATTAAATTATTAATTAAACTAAGTTTGTCTTCGCAGTTTTCAAACACATTTTAAACAGTAATATTCCAAAACTTCAATAATTTAAATATGAAGCTCATTTTAGTTTAGACGTAAAATGTGAACGCAGCTTTATTAGGGCCCTTCGAGAATAATAATACCCTGCCATCGAACCCTGTGCAATTTGCGAGCCGCCGTTCGGGCACAAAATCCTTCTAAAATATAAATTGTCTGCGGGAACGGGTTTCTTGAGATAATGGATATTTATTTATTTAAAAAAAAAAAACAAATATACCATCAAGTAACTGACATGTGTGTGAGTAGGTACCTACCATGTACGTACGATGCATTATGTGATGTGTATATTTGAACGATTTATGTACGTCTTGGGAAAAGACTTTTAGAATCTTTGGGGGTTAGTTTTCAATTTCTTAACATTTGCATGCTATGGTGTAGTAACCATAATAACGGACATTTTGCTTTGCAAAAGTGTATTACTAAATGAAGTCGTTTATTGAGTACCTAATATTTTATCTTGGAGTATCTATGTTTTTTGGAGGCGCCCCAGCTAATAGGGACGGGCATTTATACTAATGAACATGCGACAAATAATTACAGAAAAAAAGAACACAATATTCAGAATGTCTGCAAAGATAAAAACAAGAAAAAACTGATGACGAGGCAAAAAAGTATAATCAGTATTTCATGCATGCGTGGTATGATATATTTTTCTGAGACATTTAATGCGTTTCTAAAATATTATCATGCCTTCTACGTCCTACCTACATTGAATAATGGTAAGTGATGAATCAAACATAATAATCTTGCATTAATATCAGTTGCGAATGCATGTAGGTATTTGTTGATACCAGAACTCCATTAATTAAGCATCGCTAATCTTGTTTTGACAAGCTTACAGACAATCGGCCTTATTCCGAAAATTGTTATCCCAACACTTAATAGACGAGCATAAAACTAAAAATAAACGAGACTTAGGTAAACGTCAGTGTTTGTTTCTTTCAGTTCAAGTGATCACTTTACACAATGTAACCTTCTCCAATTCCACCCATGAAAGACTAGATACCACATCTATCAAATTTTTGGAAGTTGTATATACGTTTAACTTGCACAACTTGTTTCGTATGTGAGTTGTATTTTTACTACCGCCACAAAGCTTTTTCATTCCCATAATCTAATACAGATGTAATATTATTAATAATCAATCAATTTAACTACTAGCCCAATTCTAATTT